>JAGYYJ010001058.1:0-82805 GCA_019671005.1 Hibiscus mutabilis | reverse complement strand
AATTAATAGTTCACTAGACTCACCAAAACAAAATTCAGGGCTTGCTTGAGCTGGACAAAGTTTCACTTTTAAAGCTTAGTCGGAGAGAAAAAAATCAAACTGCTCGAGCTCACTCAATCAGGCATGATTACAAGAAATAAATAAACTCAATTCTCATGCTTGACTTCAAGCTTGGGAATTTGTACTCAATTTAGAGTTCACATTTAAAGTTCCAATACTAATTTAAAAAGAGAAAAAAATGATCATTTAGAATCCTGGCCCACTTGAGTCAAGCATTATACTCAATTATTGATAATAGCTAGGGCTACTCGAGCTTGAGCTTGACTCGACAATGACCAACGACCAAGTTGAATGCCTGTTTTCCCAAATCGAAGCCGAATAGCTTACCAGCATATATATCTCACTTACACTCACATATGGGCTACTACTTATGCAAGGTCAACGAAAGTACTTAAAATGTCCTCCGGCAGCCAAACAAGAAACAGAGCAGACAAAGTTTCAATAGACTCACCAAGAGGATTGAACTCTCCTGCATAGCCATCAACCCTGACGACCTCCTCGAAAGCAACTGCAGCATCCTTGGGAACACCGTACCAAGTTTTCGCAGCTCCCATATGCAAATAATTCAAGCTATGCAAATCATGATCCTCTACGTGCCAAGCGAACCAACTGAACAGCATTGCAATGTACACCATAGGGGAAGTAACACCCGGAATCTCCTCTTTCATGAACCTCAACAGCGACCCTTTCGCCCTCGAAACTGCCCTCATATTCCACGGCGATTCCCCCACCGTAACCCCCTCCCCTGCTTCCCGCCCTCGGCTATTGCTCTTCTTTGAGTCATACGGCACGAAAGCCGAACCAGGCATGTCGTTTGCATACTCAACGGAAAAGGGTTGGTCAGCTGTGGCTTTCCAAAAAGGGTTTCAACTTCCAAAGGTAAAAGGGACCTTTTTGCTGCACCTTTTCAAGTAATTCCTCTCGAAACTCCTGGCTTTCGCTTCGAATTCTTGGAAAGTATAGTACTCCCCACTCTGCCATACCGATTTCAGAACGGGCCTTTGCTTCCTGGGGCAAAACCCGATCTGCTGCTGACGGGTAGTGAATGTGGGTCCGGGTTTCGAGTCGGAGCTAGCATTAGCAGCTGCACGAGCTGAAAGGGAGCGGTTGAGGTTTCCGACGGTGGTTTTTTTAGGAGCAGGTGGCACCGGAGGTATGATTTTGCAGATTCCAAACAGGGAAGCCTCTTTTTCGATCTTGAAAATATAAGCAATTGGATCTTGGAACTCTGCTAGAGTAGGCCTGTACTCTGGAGCCAAAGGCAGTGACTTCAGCCATGAAAACACTTCTTGGCTTGGCTCTGGTGAAAGGCTTGAAGCAGCCATGAAAATAAAGAGTAAAGTTTAATCAGAATTTGGAATAATCATTTTATCAAAAAATATAAATAAAAGAGAGATTAAAGTTTTCCATATTTTTCCCCCAGTGTTCACCCTTTGGTATAAGCGGAAGCTATGGTGATGGGCAGGGGAAGGGGAAGGGGAAGGGGAAGGGGGCGGGGGCAGGGAATCTATGAAAGTACCACTCAATTTATTTTAATTTACCTTCTTGCCACATTCCCTTTTCTCTGGGCCCAGCCAGCATCACCGGGTAGCAATAAGTACTCTAACCAACTTCGGAATCGAAATGGACCAAATCCTGTGTGGGATGCAAATTGTTTTCTTATTAATATTCAATTTATTAATTAATTCATATAGAATATTAGATACAATTTATTTTAATACTATTTTTTATTTATAAAAAATTTTATTTACTAAATATCAAATTTAAAGGCAATCATCTTTTCTCCCATAAAAACCTGCCAATTTTCATCAATACTGGCGGAAGTCTTACTTTTGTCTGAAACAGACAAAAGTTGAATAATGTGAAGTTGTAAGAATTCATATTCATATTGGTATGACCATATTTTGTCGATCCGATCCGTATCCTAATCAGACCCGATCTGATTGGATAAGTTGAGAGAGAGAGAGAGAGAGAGAGAGAGAGACGTTTAAAAAATACGAAGCAATCATAAACAACGGAATCATTCGCAAGAATCACAGCTTGAAAATGGCTTCCACTGCCAACAATTCCTTCATCTTCTACTGTTAAACCCAAAGCTTTCATTTTCGACCACCGCCATTTATTCATTGCGAAGAATTCACCATCTTCTTCACTCTTTACTTCTTCTTCTTCTTCAACAACAACAACAAGAACAAAGCAAATTTCTACTTCTTTCAAGATCAAATGCTCATCGTCTTCGTCTTCGACTGCTCTTCTTTTTGACTGTGACGGCGTTCTCGTTGATACTGAGAAGGATGGTCATCGGGTTTCGTTCAATGATACTTTCAATGAAGTAAATTTTATGCTCGTTTCTCTCTCATTTTGTGATTTTTTAAATTTATATGGATTTTTTATGGTGCAAATTGCAGAAAGAATTGGGTGTTACATGGGATGTGGATTTGCATGGAGAGTTGCTCAAAATTGGTGGTGGAAAAGAAAGGTAATCTCTTTTACATCTTCTCTTTAATGCTATGCTTGGAAATATGGATATGAAAATTGTAAGAATGAAATGCCTGCATTTGTTGGTTTCAACATAATACATATTTGGAAAGTGTAAAAACATAAATTCCTTAGGAATTTGAAATTCACTGCTAAATAGGCATCCCTCAAATCCATGTATTTGGTAAATAATTATGAATGCTATTTTTGTATATGTTATTGTTATGCTCAATCCAAGTTTCGAAACTCTACCTAAAGTAATTTGAAAGCATGATATCATTTATTTTAAAATTTGTGAGAATGAAATGAATACATGAGGTAGAAACTTCTCATGATTCAATGAAGGCACAAAAACATGAATTTGATAAATGCAATCGTTTTATTATACAATTTAGGTTCTTTTTGAAATATGAGTTCCACAATGCAAATAAGTTAGTTCTATGTCTTTTAGGATGACAGCTTACTTTAACAAGACTGGGTGGCCACATAAAGCTCCAATGAGTGAACAAGAAATAAAGGAATTCATTGCATCACTTCATAAACGAAAAAACCAGTTGTTCATGGCCCTTATTGAAAATAAATTGTTACCTCTCCGTCCCGGTGTAGCCAAGTGTAACACCCTAACCAGTATTCTTACCTATTACTAATCAGAGTGTCACATAACGAATATGCTAACATTTCCTATTAGTATTTAAAAAAATTCAAGTTTATCCATTTTATCATTTATCGCGTAGAATCGTATTCTAAATTTTTAACCAATTTAATTAAGTTCGATTTCAAGCAGCAACTTAACATTTCTTATTTATAATATATAAGGAACATTACTGGCTAAAATAAAAATCTACCCGATTACTCTGTTTAACATTTTCTAGTCATTATCCGATCTTAACTTTAATATAACTACTCATCGTTTCTATATAAATATAAACTATTTATAAGTTGTTACAACCCATTTCTAAACTAGTATAAAACCAACTAACTTTAACATATACATGCCACCTAGTAACATTAAAACACATCAAAAGATGTTATTACTGATACCGTGATTATACTCCGGATAAGTAGGATGCCAGCTACTCCTTACACCAAATTTTTCTCTTTACCCACGCGTGAAAACCACCACACGCTAAGTATATACTTAGTGAGACAATAATAATAATATTCAGTGCAATATAACATAACTATAACTAATAACTAACATGTAATAATATTCATGCATTTTGAATCACTAGATATGTATTACCATCATGTTAATCATATATCAACATAATATAAACCGAGTATAAATTTCTTACCAATATACTTGCCATAACTTTAAGAGTTTATAAACTCTTTCACCTGATTATCAATTATTTACCAATAAATCATAGCTCAAATATAAACCTATGAGGACCTTGGGTACACGAGTCAAAACCGCACGTAAGGTCGTGCTAACCATATACACTAAGTGTCCTTTACATACACTATAGTGCTAACCCGAGTATGCAGCGTGCTGCTGGACTCTATGGCATGTCAACTATACCCTATCCCTCATTAACTTACTTGAGCATATATTCCATAATTATTCCATCTATGGCAAAGTATATCAACATAATTTAACATCGGACAGTTCATACCCAAAATAACATTCATAATATAACATCATATATAACTAGTGATCCATGCATTTATATTCAACTTTTGACATATTTAAAATATGTCAAATATATGATTAATTACATAAATATCATGCTAATATAAAACAAGGTAGACTCATCGCAAGTCTTCCTAATGAAGTACAAAACATACATGTATCATGTTATGTATACATTGCACTCACCTGATGCCTCATTAGTAACCTTACTGTCGATTTAACTTTACTCTTGAACTTTTTCCTTATCTTTAAACTTGCTCGTATTACGATCTTGATCACGATCTATAAAATCATCGTTTACCAAACACATACATTTCAAAGCATATGTTAGTATCATTCTAACATAGACACATATTAGGAATAAATTTCTTAAAATGCTTTCTTTGATGAATCGATACTAATTCCATTGCTCAATACCAATGTTGACCATAATACTTTAAAATAATATTTCAAACCCCTTTACTATTCATATCCATCACTAATCATAAGACATTTTCAAATCTCATAATTTAACCATAAAATGAATTCTTTTAGAATTCATCTCAATATTTTCAAATTATTCAAAATGGTCCCTTACCATTGAACTTCAAATTCAATCCCTTAATTACAAAATCAAGTATTCCAACAATACATTAAAACTTCACACATTAACTTCTAATCAATTTCCATTTCAATCTCAACTTTCACTTAATATGCTAATTAGTCCTCAACACTTTACAAACTTTCAAATTGGCCCAAACAACATTTTAAACCTTGTAGAATCATTCTTACATTATTTATAGCCTTAGGAAAATTTTCCATAATTTTCTCCCTAAAGGCCGAATATGAAGGGTCATTTTACTCAAATTTTCCAACTTGATTCAAGCATGAATTCAACTTTTAAACCTCATTTCCAAGCTTCTATAATAATTCCCATATCAAAATCAATCCAATTTCCAACTTCATATCAAAACCCTAACTTTAACCAAATTAGGATTTAACTAATTTCAAGTAGTTTCAATCATCATACAAGCTTGGATATGATTCTACAACAACAACTTCACTAAAATCAAGTCTTAAATCATCAAAATTAAACATCCCCTTTACTCATGAAACTAAGATTTCAAGCAAGGAAAGCATGAATAAATAGTACCAAAAGATAGAGAATTTCATGTAGATTAATTCCATGGTTCATGCTTTCATCCAAAATCCAACTAAATTAGCTTAAAAATTCAAAAGAAAATTCAAAAGAAAATTTTCTCCCTTACCTTAATGGTGTTCGAACAAGAGGAGAAGTGTGGAGAAAAATCTTGAATTTTCAATTCTTTTTAATTAGGCCATTTGTCATATTTTATAAAGAATTAGATTAAAAAAATCATTTTATGACAAAATGACCATTTTGCCCTTGTAATCCAATGTCCCATAACTTGCCACATGTCAAAAGATTCATCCAAGGGTAAAAAATAAACTATTAAGTTAGTGATTACCAACTTTACCCTTGAAAATTTTCAAAATTACCATCTTGCCATTTTTCATCCAATGGCTCATATTTAACATGGAAAACTTACTTTAATCTAATGGTCCATGTTAAATCGTACCATTTTAAGACATGGAAATGATATTTTTAACCTTGCCTTATCCTCCTTCAAAATATCTTAAATGTTCGATTCGATCCGATCATCCGAATATTTTCCTAAACTTTGTCACTTTATTGGCAATAATACAAACTCCGTACGAAAAATCCGGGTAACACAAAAACATCATTCTCGGGGGTAAACTATTCATTTACGGGACTAAAATACATAACTTTTGAAAATTATAATTTAGTCCCTGAATTTTTCTGAAGTTTTATACTATAGCCATCAAACTTTCATTTTATTCATTTTGGTCACTACCCAAAATTTTGAGGTATTACACCAAGATAGTCCCTCTCTTACTTCTTTTAATCTATGCAGTCTTTATAATGTTCCATTTAAAGTTCGTGTGTGTCAACTCTTATTCGGACATTAATATGGTTTTGATCTTCAGAAAGTACATCTATTGTGGGAGATATACTCATATGCCATATTTGACACTCGCCGGATTCCCAAGTAATGTTGAACTTTATTACTCAAATGTTTGTGTTTGGCATCAAATCCGCTTAATTAGTTAGTGGTTCAAGTTAATCGTAAATGTGATTCTTTAGCATGTTTACAAAGAATACCCTGGGAAAGTTGATTATTTGAACACATATCCATATACAACACTCACTCGAATCCAGGTAACGTTGGATTTTATTACTCAAATGTTTGTGTTTAGCATGATATTCACTTAATTATTTAGAGGATTGAAGTTAATCATAAATGTGATTTTTCTACTCAAATGTTAATGTTATTTTGAGATATTTTAGATTGACAGATTCTAGTCTTTTGAGTTATATGTGATTATATCAAACAGGTTGATTGATCAAGCTCTGGAGAAAAGAGTAAAAGTTGCAGTGTGCAGTACATCCAATGAGAAGGCGGTATGCTAATCAGGTTTTATACAGCTATGATTAACTGTATGATTGATTTCATTTTGCGAAGGATGATTAAATCTGGTAATTGGAGACACTATACAGACTCTAAACATTTATTAGACATGGCAGTAATTTGATAAACATTACAAAACTTATTTAAACACCATACCATGTACGTGGTTAGGACTTTAATAATTTGAGTTGTTCACGTTTCGTTGTTTACACTGCCGAAACAGAAAATATAGAACACTATGATTGCATATGCACAGATTGCCAAGTTTGAGGATGATTTGCAGTTATGTTACTCGGACTCAAGTGTGTGTGGTATGAGTATGTGTTCGACACTTCAGAAGTTGTTCCATGAATTTAGAGGATCCTCACACAATCATATCTTTATACCTGTGTTTGAATATAAGTCGGACATGGATGCAAGACACAAATACTTCCAAAGTGATGAGTCTGAGCATAGCATATTTGTGAAGCCTCAAATAAACCTGGCACAGAGTGCTCTTTTTAAATTCTCAATTTTATTCTTCATAAAAAAAAATCTATTACTATTTTTATAGGTCTCTGCAGTAGTTTCTTGTTTACCGGGACCAGAATGTGCAGAAAAAATACAGATATTTGCCGGAGATGTGGTTCCTCGTAAGAAACCTGATCCAGTGAGATTTCATCCCTCTTAATTTTTATATATAAATAGATAGATATACAAAAGAAACTTTCATGCATTTATAAATTTAATCGAGTTATATCTAGTTGGGACACATTATTAAAAAAATTGGGGACATTTATCTAACAAAGAAACCTTTTAACCTGACCTTTATTTCTGATGTGGTTCACAAGACAGTTTACTTGGTTCAAGTTCATTCATATTTTTGTCTACATGAAGATGAATCATCTTAAAGTACATGTTCTTTCAGGCAGGCCATCTATACATTAGCAGCAAAGACACTCGGTGTTGAACCTTCAAGGTTTTGCATCATAACTTAGCCTTTACTGCTGTTTTTCGATGCAAAAATAACAAATTAAATCATGTGTATCTATGTTATTCGGACTTGAAAGTAGTACACAGAGGTGATTCCAACCTGTGTCTAACACGGGTATGTTTAATTTTCTCCATGATTCCCATCATGAGTCCTCGGAGTATCATATTCCATACCCCTGTCTAGATATTTGTTGGATATTGATGTCTGACACAGGTACTCCAAGAAAAATAAAGGTTTAGAACAACAGACATATACTGAGCTTGATCAATACTCGATACTGGAAGATCAGTAAATATAAAAAGCTTGTGTTTATATTTTGTTATCTTACAGTTGTTGATATATATTGGAGATCAGATCTGATATTTTTTCCTTAGCTGTGTTGTTGTAGAAGACAGTGCCATAGGACTTGCTGCTGCCAAAGCTGCTGGAATGACTTGCATAGTGACAAAGAGCGGGTAAATTTCTTTACTAAATGAGACATCTGTGATCGTAAACTACAGGCTGAATTAGATGATTAAATTGGTTTTCATTGTGTGTGTTTTTTGGTCGAGTCAACCGATTGCAATGCCCTAGTAATTACCAGTATCCTACTTCGTAATGTCGGCTGAGTCGTAGATTTGTTTGTTACTTTAGAACTAAAGAAGATCTGTTGCTACATGTTCATTTTCCACCAACTAGTCCTACAGTTCAACCATACACAACCGGAGAACTGGAAATTGTGAACCAAAAAGCCTCTTAATAACCAATGACAAGATTTTCCTATAATGCCAATGACATGCATTAGCAATTCATGTTTAACATTGAGTGGTCCTTTGGTTGCAGTTACACAGGCGATGAAGACTTCTTAAATGCGGATGCAGTGTTCGATTGCATCGGAGATCCACCGGACGAGAGGTTCGATCTGGCATTCTGTGCAAGCCTTCTTGAGAAACAGTATGCTAGTTAAACTATATAATATTGTTTTGTTTCTATGATTGTTTGTTGAGATCCGCTGCTTAATTTCGTGGACTATACTATTTATTCAGTCTGTCACTTTTGGTGACTGACTACTGAAATATCGCTGTAAAACTGAAAAATTATATTCAACTTGTACTTATTGGTTTTCAATTCTTGGTTCAAGCTGAAACTGCTTAAGACATGAAATAATGCCAAGGAATCCATAAGATTTTGACCAAACTAAACAAGTTAGAATAATTTAATTAGGTTCAAATAATTGTGATTTTAGCCTTCGAATTGAAACCTGGTCGAATATGTTAATTATTGTCCAAATCAAAATCAAACCGAATTGAATATAACAACACCAAAACCAAAAAAGCTGATAAAAACAACAGCTCATTACTTTTCAATATACAGATCATTGTTTTAAACGTTTAAAAATACAACTATACTGGTTTTCCATGTTTACGTTACTCCAAGTTCTAATTTCTCTTCAAGTAACCATGCATGAGACATATTCGGACATGAGCATCGGAATGTAACCCTCCAAGGATCCGCATGAAAAAAAATAAAACATAGAGAAAATTGAACATTCCCATGTCTGACAAGTAACCTAGTTCAGTGTCCATTCCATGTACAACCAGTGGATCATGTCCAGGTACAGACAATCCCATTCTTGTCAGCAGAGGCTAATGGTTTACCAAGTCCGCTCCAAGTACATGACAGAACAGGAGCAGTGTGCTCCTTCAGAGTGCTTACAATGTCGGCTTTTGATATCGACCAAATGTAGATGAATCCATCGACGGAGCCGGCAACAATATAATTTTCATCCGGACTAATACACGAGCGACTCCAATTAGATGCCACCCTGTTTCCGGTTGCTCTGAATGTACCACAAACTTCCAAAGATCGTATATCGAACAAATTATGCAAATTATCTCTGCCACTTGTCAATACAGCATTTCCATTTCGGGACACAGAGAGAGATGTAATGGGAAGTGAATGTGCTGCAACTTCGCTAAGTAACTTTGCGGTCTGAATATCCCACAAACGGAGATTCCCATCGATGTGACCCGAGCATATGGTCAATCCATCTGTGCTGAAGCAAAGAGCATTGCAGTTGCTGTGAAAAACTATAGTGTTGGTGCAGTAACCTTTCTGCAAATCCCACACTTTTATCGTCCGATCATAAGCTGCGCTCACAACATGACGACTCGAAACTTTGCTCACATCCACAGCACAAACTTTGTCCTTGTGACCTGTGAGAGTATGCCGGATTCGTCCTGAGTTGACATCCCATACAAACAAGTTGTTTGAACTGCTTGCTGCTATTATGAATCTATTGTCATGGGTAATTGAGAGATCAAGCACGGAACCGAGGCAGCCAGAAAAATTTTGGATTAAAGATCCGGTGCTAGTATCCCACATTTTGATCGATCGATCCTGTCCCCCGCTGATCAATTTTCCAGAATTGTACTCGAAAAGTATCGAACCACAACCACCTTCATGGGCATTGATCCTGTGCTTGCAAACTGAAGGAACAGTTGATTCTGCGAAGAACTCAGCACCTTCTTCACTTCTACGGACAATACCATCTACTTGCTCTCGGGCAAGTTTTTCTAAACCACTGGCCTTGAGCCGCTCGATCATATCTTCATAAAGTGCATTTGCCTAAATTAATTAAAGGAAAACTAAACTTAAGCACTAATATTTGTAATCAAACAAGCATATTAGAAAACAAATTATACCCTTTCACAATTAAGGAATAGGATTAAAAAAAATTCATTCCATTAATAGTTGCCATTTAGGTTTCTAACTCGCACTAGAGTGTTCTATTACTCCAAATGACACTATTGCTCATTCAATCTCCTCTCGGTGACAAAGTTAAAGGAATATAAGAAAAAACAATCCTAGAAGTTGATAAAAACAAAAAAAGTTACCACTGAAATCCTCTAGTAGTCTAGTTACTCAAGAAGACACGAGCAAAGACAAAGCTCTCTTTGTCCAAGTGGATCTAAACCCCCGAAATTAGTTGTTTAAGAACCTCCTAAAGACTAAATACCATCACTCCATGCCCCAACCCTCATTTACTTCTATTTTTATTGTTCTTTTTTATTCCTTGATGTGCAATGCACGGAGCATGCAACTCAGAGTTGATTATAATAGTAAGATTTTTTTCTTCCCATCCAATCGAAACAAAAAGGTCACAAATAATGCCAACAGAGACAATTTGATAATGTTCAGCTTAGCTTCATCGTATGCATGAACAAACTCTTAACGAATCACAAACCCAACATGCTTAAAGTTCAAGAATATATGGACCTAGCTATTTATCATTCTCCAAGCCAACCAACCGAAATATACCTTGTTCTGTAATAACAATATACCATACCTCATTAAGCCGTTCAGCATCCTGCATCTTTTGAAGCATCCACCGATCAACTAACATTTTATTCTCAGCCTCTGCATTTTTGGCTCTAATTGTCACTTGTTCTAATTGAGCTTTTAGTTCCTGATGCTCAATCATCACCAATTCCAAAGCTCTAATCTTTTCTTCTAAATCTGTTTTTAATTGAGAGCACTCATCCCTGCCAGTTTAAACAGTCCATCAGTCATTAATTTCACAGTGACTTCAAATCCAAAAAAACTAACATTCTTCCAGCCAAACCCTAAAAAGAACACAACCGAACCTGGCTTGGGCCAATTCCTTCTCCAATTCAGAAATAGTTGTTTCTTTCTCTTGTAGAGAAGCTTTCAAAGCTCGAGACTCGGCTACTTCAACCACTAGTTGCTCAGACAACCTAGACTGTGCTTTGTAACATTGTTGAAGCTCCACTTCCAAGTTTTCAGCTTTCTCTTTCCATTCCGAACCCTACAAAGAAATTCACCAATTACCTATTAACTAATTAATTTTCTTGAAGTATCCATCTCTTACGCATGTGTTCAATGTACATTTTGGACATAGTTATGAAGATGTGATCCAAAAATCCATGGAAAACTGTCAAAAATTGAACATACTTTTGTAGGGCACGTACACATATGACATATCCGCCACTCACCTACATCCATGTACATAGCCAATTACCCAATATCTGTGATGCATTGACTCTTCAGTTTACTTTAATTACTTGTGTCTAACACATACCAGACATGGGTGTAGGAAATAACCCTTCAAATACATGAAAAAACTTTCAAAGAATAATTGAATGGACTTATGTGGCATTACCGCATCCAATATTCACACCGGACCAACAACATCTCATAAGAGCTTTCTATTCTAATGGAAAGCCAACGATTTATCCAATCCTTTAATCCAAACCCAATTGTTTTAACAATCTTGCAACATAATCATAAGCTCCTATTTCAACATTAACTTATATATTTTTTTTTAAAAATAGCAATCCAATACTTTGTTAGGATAAAAACAAACAAAACCTGAGAGATGATGGGCCTGGAAAGAGCAATATATGCAGGAGCATGGGCTCCTTCTTCGAGTAAATGCCGTTTCTTCAGCGCCTTCAAAGCATGTTTTATAGCTTCCCTTGCTAACTCCTCTTGCGACCTGAACAAAATTGAACATCGTTTGTTTCTGGGCAGAATTTCGTTGACATTAAAAAAGAAAAAAACGGAATCCAATACGCAAAAGTTTCTAGTATAGGAAAATGAATGCATTTTGATCACTTACATAATAAGATTGGATGGGGTCAAAATTTACAGTGTAAGAATCGGAAATGGAATTCGAATTAGGGTTTTAATGTGTTAGGATTGGGCCAAGTAATTTAGGGATTGAGAGAAAAAGGGTGAAGAAGAGACTTCTTCAATGAGTTGTACTCAGTTTGAAATTGTGAAATTAATCAAAGGGTAATTCTGGAATATCAAAAAAATTCGTACGCGATTCCAATTCATGAACATGATAGTATATTTTTATTTTATAATTGGCTTAATTTTAAAGTGCTCAGTATGTCTATTTATGCAGGTGTTTAAAGTTTTATTTTTTTTGTTAAAATAGGTACTTAAATTATAAACTAATTTTTTTAGCTCTTTTGTGCATTGCATGGCATACACCTGGCCTCAAAGCAGATGAAAGACTAAGCAAAAAGTTCGTGAGAGATGAAGAAGTGGTGGAACTACTCGTAAACAAAATCCGCAAAGCTTCCATTAACGGAGAATCGATTGATCTAACGAAGATGGTGTTTTCGGCTTCGAACAACATTGTTTCGAGGAGCACCCTCAGTGGGAAATTCGAAGAACACGACGGCAGCGGCGGTGAGACGTTGGAGTTGGCGAGATTGAGAAGGTTTATGGTTCTTCTGACGAGTTTCTCCATTGGCGACGCTTTCCCTTGCTTGAAGTGGATGGATTACTTAACTGGGTTTATTCCAAATCTGAAAGCAACATTTGCAGAATTGGATGAGTTTTTTGGATCAGATAATTGAAGAACATAAAAATATGAAAACCCATGACGAGAAAAAGGATTTTCTTTCAGTAATGTTGGAAATCCAAAAGGATGGGGGGGATTGAGATGGAACTCACTCAAAGCAATCCTACTGGTGAGTATGTTTCTTTATTTATTGATTCAAATTCGTCTATTATTTCAGATTACATGTTTAATCATTTCGAAAATTTTCTTCAGGATCTGTTTACTGGAGGATTGGATACAACTTCAACAATCGAATGGTTAATGGCCGAACTCTTAAACAATCGGATTTCCCCTCTCTCCATAGTACAAATATGAACAAATTCCAAGCAAGTGGAATAACAGTAGATTCAACATTCTTACCTCCTCCATGGATAGTCACCCATTGAAGCATATCTTGTCACGTTCCATGAAAATTTTGATTTTTTTTTCAATTTAACTTAATGAAAAAAAAAAACTTGACTCGGCTTAAATCATTATTTTTAAAAATTGGACTAAAAAATTTCAAAATAAAGTTTGAGTTATAAAATAGTAATATGCAAATAATTTAATATTTTTAATAATTAGTAGATCAATTTTCAATTTTGATTTGGCCCTTCAATTTATCTAATATATTTATATCTCGTATAAAAATTAGAGAAAATATATTTTATACGATTATAGAAAATCATTCAAATGAGAATAACTGGTATCATACCATTATGAATATTTATAATTAAATTTGAACATAAATTAAACAACTCAACTTAACTTATCTTGAAAAAAATTCAAATAAAATTTAAATTATAAAACACCTTAAGTAGCTTATGGGTAAACTCTAAAAATAAACAATAACTTTAACGATATTAACGGTTGAATTTTTAAATCTGAAAATAGAGAGTTAAATTTTAAGAAATAAAAGTTGGGGACTAAAATTCAAATATGCAAAGAGTTGAGGAACTTGAAGTATAGTTTAACCCAAAACATAGCAGGAGCCATTGCATGAAATGTACAACAACCTACCGGTGGGAGACATAATGAGATGGCAAAATCTAAGTGGAAGTTGACGTTAGATTTATGGGATCACAATCCTCAAAAAATTTTGACCTTTTTAGCATTTCCTTTCCTCATTATTTTCGCCATTTTCCCAATGAAAAATCCCCGTCCTTGTTGCTTTCTTTCTTTCTCTGCCAAACAATTCATGAAATATGAAAATCTGCAAAATTTTATTTCCAGCTTAGATTAAATTAAAATAAATTTATAACTAGAAATTGGAAAGAAATATGGAAAATTTTCAATTGTTTTCGCAAGGGTCAGCCAGTAACAGTCGGTTTCCTATTGCCCCGAGCTTCTCTTTGACGAAACAAATACCTTCTCCAATCGCCATTTCATCACCCTTTCTTTCCACAAATTTATTTTTTCTTTGAATTTACGACTTGGGTTCTTTTTTGTTTCCTTTATTTTTCCAATCGCTTGGATTTTATAATCATTTAAATAGCAAAAAAATGAAATTTTCATCTGAAATTTGATATTGTTTTCGTGTGTTTTGGTGTCTGAGAAAGCCAAAGGATGGTGCAGGATACAATCTCAGATCAGGACCAAGATGATCCCGATGCTGAGTTCGTCGAAATTGATCCTACGGGTCGATATGGTCGGGTAAGTTCTTTCACTATTTTATTTCATTTTTTCAAATGTCTGGTTTTTATCATTTTGATTCTAACAAAGCTTACTAATTTGGAACAAATTCTATATTTGATGTTGATTGGCATTTGAGTTAATCTTGATTCATGTTACCATTAATGGGTTGCCTTTGTTTTTGTCTTTTGATTGGTTATTTTGCAGTACCGGGAGGTTTTAGGAAGAGGAGCTTTCAAAAAAGTGTATCCTTTTTTCTTTTAGATATGCATATGCAAATACATATACGTGTACATATATATACATGTATGTATGCATATTTCCTTTGTTGTTTTAGTTTGCTTATTAATGCATTTAGAGGCTTAAATGCTTAGTTTATGAGTATGAGGCTTTTGTTGAATCCTTGACCGAATTGTGGGAATCTAGATATAGAGCATTTGATGAACTGGAAGGTATAGAAGTGGCGTGGAATCAGGTTAAGGTCACTGATCTTTTGCGAAATTCGGATGATTTGGAGCGATTATATTCCGAAGTTCATTTGCTTAAAACATTGAAGCACAAGAATATAATTAAGTTTTACAATTCGTGGGTCGATACCAAAAATGAAAATATCAACTTCATCACTGAGATTTTCACTTCGGGAACACTGCGGCAGTAAGTTTTTGATATCTACATGTATGTGTCTGTTTGTTTATAATGTGTTTCATTATGGCATTATCGAAAGTTTTATGGTTGAACGTGTAGGTACCGGAAGAAGCATAAACATGTTGATTTGAGGGCGTTGAAGAAATGGTCTAGGCAGATCTTGGAGGGCCTTCTGTATCTTCATGATCATGACCCCCCAGTGATTCACCGTGATCTGAAATGTGATAACATCTTCGTCAATGGCAACCAAGGTGAGGTGAAGATCGGGGATCTAGGGTTGGCTGCTATCCTTCGCCAGGCTCGTGCAGCACATAGTGTTATTGGTACAGCTCATGTCCTTAATGACTTCCGATTGTACAATGTTCGGAACCATCATGGATTTAAATACAAAATAATAAAGCAATTGTTAATTCAATATAGGTACGCCAGAGTTTATGGCGCCCGAACTCTATGAAGAGGAATACAATGAGCTAGTAGATATTTACGCTTTCGGCATGTGTTTGCTGGAGTTAGTGACATTTGAGTATCCATACATTGAATGTGCTAATGCAGCTCAAATATTCAAGAAGGTGACATCGGTAAGACATTCATGATCTTTCCCTGTTTGAAAGGTTGGCTACTTCTCACCACGTGCCTTGCTTATCACTTATGTTGATTGGTTGTAGTCCTTGAATTCATTGTTCGTTTTAGAAGTTTAGGCTTGATGCAATAACAGGTTCCCGAGAAATGTCGATTTCCTAGACCTTGTGTTTTTTCCCCTACATGAGGTACATTTGTTGAGCTGATGAATGAGTTTGGTATGAATCATCATATGTTTATATGTAATTTGAATTTTGTTTCGTCATTAAGAGGCTGCCGTTCTGCTTAGTTGCAGTGATTATATAATTTATTGGACTTCACTTTTTAGTGGTCAACTCAACCTTGGTTTACTCAGATGCAAGCAATCTGAACTCAATTCTGAGTGGACAAGTCTCGAATTGGAATTTCAAATAGCAAATCTTTGACAAAACATCTAGAACAGATCTTAGGACATATTGAATGACTATCCTAAAGTATTATTTGCAACTAACAAACATAAATGTCTAAAAGATATGAAATATGCGGAAGTGGACATATGGATGGCATCATAAACTTTGTGGAAGTCATGGGGAAATGATTATGGGAAGAGATGGTTCGTTACTCGTATCTTACACTCACCTTAAGTACGAGTAACTTGTCCCTTAGGTTTGTGAAAATTCTTAATGACCCATAGTAGAGATTTTACCGAATTTGATTTGACTACAATATGCATAGTCTACACTAGATAGACATGTTTTTCATCCTTTTGCCAACCTTGTTATTTTCTCATTTGATCAAGATCGTCGGGAGGATGATTACCGATGAGCCTTGTTAAATTGGAAAGATGCCAGATTGTGGTTTCTTTGGAGTGAACTATATACATTGCTTCAATATTTTAATTAAGTCATTGACAGTTGTATAATTCATTTTTCTGAGTTCCGAATCGAACCAAATATGGTTTATCAAAGTTTTCTATGTAGAATCGATGTTTAGCGCTTGAAATTTTAGGTGATGTAGCTTTTTCAATATATTTCATTTATGCAAAATGAGATACAATGCTTCTCAATTCTAATGCTTCTTGTACTTGGGCAGGGAATAAAGCCAGCATCATTAGCAAAAGTGGCTGATTCTGGAGTCAAGTTATTTATTGAAAAATGTATTGCTAAAGTCTCTGAACGGTTGTCTGCTAAGGAGCTTTTACGGGATCCATTTCTCCAATCCGTCAAGGAAAATGACAGTGTAGGTCGACATAATCCCCCCATTTCAGGTAGAATTGAGGAGCTTTTTTTAAGCTTGAAGCCTTTCGAGTGTTTTGGCCCTCACATTTTCACATGATAAATGTAGATGGCGATACAAAGGATCTTCAAAACGAGGCGAGTCTAAATGTTAAAGTGCAAGGTCAGATGAAAGACCTCAACACAATATTTCTGAAACTAAGGATAGCAGATTCAACAGGTCTCTCCCTCCTTTGTTTTTTTCTTCAAGGTTTTCTCCTTTCGTAATTGTTTTTCGTATTGAAAATCCGACATGATCCTAGGTCATATCCGCAACATCCACTTCCCATTTGATATTGAAGCTGATACAGCATTTGCTGTTGCTAGTGAAATGGTTGAGGAGTTGGACTTAACTGATCAAGATGTTCCAACAATTGCCGAAATGATTGAATCGAATATAAGTTCTCATATTCGTGATTGGGTTCCCCGAGAAAGTCCTAGTATTAATTTTGGAGAATTTGCACATTCTGATATTTCTGAAAGTAAGGGTGATGCATCTCCAATGGCTTACACCCCGACTGCATCTCCAGGTCGTCTTTCACTGGAGAGATTGCCATCAGGTCGAAGATACTGGTCTGACTCACCGAAAGCGGCTGGTGGAATATCTCCATCCAGGTTTGGGTTTTCAAACTTGGCTTCTCAGATACCTTTCGCACAGTCCGCAGTTAACTTGCCTGAAAACTATGAACAATTCCATGATAACTATGAAAGTGGAGGTAACATAAATAGGGGTACTTCACTTGTTCGAGTGGCGGTTGCTCGTCACAATGGCAGAGGTGACGATGGTCTGGTGAAAGACGAGAGAAGACCTACTGACATGCAATTGAGTGTGTTCAAGGAAAACCCGCATGACGATACTGGAATGCATTCCTCAAGAGAGAACTGTAAACTATTAAAGGACACTGATGTACGAGTGAAGGCAATAACCGAAAGGCTCGAATCCTTGTTGGTAAAGCAACAATTGGAGTTAGATGAGCTAAAGAAGAAGCACAGGCTAAACATATCAGACCTTCTGAAGGATCTTTCTCCAGAAACCCGTGAAATGGTTCTGGGAACATGTAAGATGAAGATTCCCGACTACGATATTCAAAATGCAACGAGCCACTAATCATGCATCTGACATACCCTGTAGCCATTTACATGGAATTGCAGTTCGGTTATAGTTCAGCTACGTTCATCTTAGAATCTTTTGTTTTTGTTGGTAAAGCTGGAGAGACTATGCTGGTAGCTGATAAATCTGTAGAGCATCGGATAATGGCTGGCGAGGCGAGACAAGAGACATGATGCTGGAATCATATTGCAGGACGTAGTTGATAAGTAGATAGACCGATTCATGAAAACGTGGGAACCAATTTCGGCTTGAAGAAAAGGATTCAAAGGAATTTTTGGTTCTCACAATTTGCATGGTAATATGAAGTGTGTGATTTTAAAGGCTCTTTTGGTTTGGTATCTACACCTATATATATGAGAATAATGTGATTGTTTGATATGTGTATAGATTTTTAGTTTGATTATATTTTGTAATTTTAAAAATGTTTTGACAAATTATTTATCAAAGAAATTTTCAATGCTTAAATATAAATTGGAAACAATCTTCTTATTAGATACAAAAGAACCATCGAATTACTTTGAAATTTTATTATAATTGCATGACAAATGTAATTAATTGTATGACTCGATTCTAAAATTTTAACAAAAAAAAAATTCATCGAAATACTTAATAAAAATTTTAAATATATTATATAAAAATAATTACAAAATAAAAAAGAATTAATAAATACACCAAGACGATGAAGTGAGTTTCATCTAAATTCGAACCTAAATTTGACCCTAAAGTTTTAGTAAAAATTTCATCCGATTCCAACCTATAAATTTTATCGGGGGCATATTTCAAGAGTTAAATTGTAAATTAAGTCTAAAATTTATAAAATAATAAGACATTTCTTTGTAATTATACTTTTTTTGTACATACTATTCGAGGTTATAGTATACTTAAAAGCTCATTTTAATCCTTCTATTTTAAAAACGAATATTTTAGTTCTTGTACCAAACTTAAAAGTTCATTTTAGTCTTTATACTATATTTAAAAGTTCATTTTAGTCCCTCTACAGTAAAAATGAACATTTCAGTCCTTGTTCATTCATAATTTTAAAAATATTCAATGTTTCTTTCAAAAAAATATTAAATGTTTAAATATACTCATATATCTTTTATGAAAGATATATCCAATGACAATGCCAATGAACTAAACAAAATCATAATTATAATAATTAAATATCTTAATATCAATTAACTAAAAATTATATAATAACGCTTTAATAAAGTACCCACACCGTGCACACATGGTGCTTGAGCCCGAGTCACCTAGATGAAATACACTATCTTTTACCACTGTGACCACTCTATAGGTTTTTTCCATGTCATTTAAAAATAGTTTTTTAAAAGTTATTATATTATTAATTTAATGACATAAAAATAGTGATGAATTGGATAATTTTTAAGGTAAAATACACAAATGGCCACTAAACTATCCCCGAAAAAATAAAATGGTAATCAAACTTTCAAAAATTATATAATGACAATTAAACTTTATGTTTTGTTACAAAATGGTAACTGTGCCGTTAACCTCTGTTAAAGAGGTGACGTGGCCGTTAAATTTTTTTATATAATAACACATTTAATCCTTTATAGTTATACATTCAATCAATTTAATCATAATTCAAAGAAATTCAATAAATTTAACCCTCAATTTTTACACATTGTTAAATTTAGTCCTAATTCTAAACAAATAACCTAGGATATTTCAAAATTACTTCAATTGAAGTAATTTTTATAAAACTGCTTGGCTCAACTTGATATCCGGCGACAGTTCATCAATACCGGAAACGTATTGCTTGAGCTCATTCCCATAGCAGGAATGGAGGGTGGCAACTGCGACGCCGACTGCAAGTGGATGCCACCGTTTTAATATCGGACTGAATAATTCCTTGTTGGTAGAAGCCAGTGTACTCACTGCCTCTGCAAGTCTGGCCATGAAAGGAAGCTCGTTGTGAATGTGATGGTCCTCTGGTGAAGAATTGTTGCACTTTTCCTTCTCCATTACCTGTCTAAATACATATCAATACATAAAACCATGAATTATCTTTGGCCGAATTACTATTTCATTGCTAAACTTTTTATGAAACTACTATTTCGTGCACCGAAGTTCAAAATTTTTTAATTTAATCACTAATTTCTCGATTTATTCTCGTTAAAATTATGAAATAGCCCCAAAACTTTCTTCATTTTTGTGAAAATTTGGTTTTGGATTCCCTTTGATTTCTCGACGATGGAACATCTTATTCCAAATCCCATAGATAGGGAGGTGGAGAAGGAGAAAATGAGTTGTATATTTTGATTCCACATTGATCGAACGATGGATATTATAAGTCGGAATGATTTAGAGTTTTATGAGTTTTATAAAAATTACTTCAATTTAGTCCCTCAATCTATTATATTTGAATGATTTAGAGTAATTTTTATAAAAAGGTAAGAGAGATAATGGAAAGATGTAGAGATGAAGAGGGACTAAATTGAAGTAATTTTGAAATATCAAGAGTTAATTTTTTTAAAATATGACAAACTTTTAACAATATGTAAAATTGAGGGTTAAAATTATTGAATTTCTTTGAATTATGACTAAATTGATTGAATGTGTAACTATGAAGGACTAAATATGCTATTATACAAAAAAATTTAACAGCCATGTGACGTCTTTAACAGAGGTTAACGGCACAGTTACCATTTTGTAACAAAATATAAAGTTTAATTGTCATTCTGTAATTTTTAAAAGTTTGATTATCATTTTATTTTTTCGGGGATAATTTAGCGACTATTTATATACTTTACCCTAATTTTTATTAGATGTGATTATAATGATATAGTAAATTAGACTCATAATATAATTTCGAACTAAACAAAATCAACATGATTATAATAATTAAAAAATTGTACCAACTGGATTTTTTCCTAAGCTTTGAATATTCCAGGAAAATAGTTTCCTTGAATTTTTCTTGCATTTTCAGCTGCTTTTCTCAATTGGGTGTTTAAGAAAATTAAATATCGAGGCGTCTTTGGATAGTGAGAAAATCATAAGATGCCAGTTTCAACCAGGTCTCACTCTCAGATCATCAGAAAGAGAAGATCAAACGAAGAAGAAGGAGAAGAAATCCAGGTGAACAATGTTAACAACAATGTTCCAATGAGGAATCTTCACCATGGATTGAAGGAAAAACTGAGAGTTTAACTCTTTTATATGAACAACAAAAGAAAGCTTCTGCAGTTCTTAGAAACAACAACGACAATAATGTTATGGAAGAAAACACAATGCCTACAACAACATTGGCTCCAGTGGTGAATTCAACAGCTTTTGATGATTCAAAGAAGAATCTTTTCATTGGTACTGATCATAAGATTCTTGGGGTTTCATCTTTTGCAACAAAGGGTACAAAGACTGCAGTTGCTAGGAAGCTATCAATGGAGATGGATGAGAAAAATGAGAGTTGAATTCTCGTGTTCGTAAGGCTTAGGCCGATGTCAGAGAAGGAGAAAGAAGTTGGATCAAGGTGTTGTGTGAAGATTGTTAACAAAAAAGATGTTTACTTGACTGAGTTTGGTAATGAGAATGACTATCTTAAATTGAGGAGGCTTAAAGGCAGGCATTTCACCTTTGATGCTACATTCCCTGATTCCAGTACCCAATGTGAAGTTTATACCACTACGTAAGCTTTGATTTCATGTATTAATCCATTTTGATTTGAATTGCAGACTCTAGCACTTCGATTTTTTTAAAATATTCGTGTCCGATACTTATATACAGAATATGATTAATAATAGTGAAAAACATAGAAAATTGAGAGATATTAGTTTCTGACATTCTTGTTCGAGGAGTTGAAGGAGCATAGGTGGTTTTAGCCCTTAAAATGGTTTCATTTTTATATATTTCTGC
Source organism: Hibiscus mutabilis (assembly GCA_019671005.1). Lineage (NCBI taxonomy): Eukaryota > Viridiplantae > Streptophyta > Magnoliopsida > Malvales > Malvaceae > Hibiscus > Hibiscus mutabilis. The sequence continues at coordinate 60,741 of JAGYYJ010001058.1, read as the reverse complement.
GTGCTTGGAAGCTGGAAAAAATTTCACTTTTGATGCTTCATTCCCAGAGTCCAATTGTCAATATGAAGTTTATACCACAATGTTAGTTTTGTTGCAAAAGATTTTGATATGATCTGCAGACTACATGAATATATACGAGTAACGACACATATTTGAATATCGGTATGGAGTATGAGACTCAAAATATATGAAAAACCTTTAAAAACAAATTGAACGTTCCCTGTCCGAGACATTCGTCCTCAAATGCAAGTGAATGTGATGTAGTTGTGAATTGAAATTGTTTTTAGTGATCAGTGTCTTCAATTGATAATTCACACTTCTTATGTTGAGGTGCAATCTGGATTCTAGTCTTTGTTATCACTGGTTTTAGCTTATGTTATTTGGTTTTATGTGTGAGTTTTAAATACGATTACGAATTTGGTATTGGTACATTCAATTTTATTTTTCAAATTTACCCATGCTCAAGGATACTTGAAGGGTCATATTCCCTATCCATGTCAGTCACAAGTACTTTTTATAGTTTTTCGAACTCGGGTATGAATGTTAGATAGAAGAATGTATCCGAGATGGATATTTTCAAAAAAAAAAAATCAAGTTTTCTCATGCATTTGAAAAGATCCTTGGAGGATATTATCCCTATACCCATGTCGGCCATCATCTGAAGCAAGTTGAATTTGCAGGACTGCAGTGTGGAAGCAGTGTTGCAGGGAAGAAATGGGTTGGTGTTCTGCTATGGTGCCACGGGAACCGGCAAAACTTATACGATGTTAGGCACCGTGGATAACCGTTTGTCATGGTTTTGGCAATAAAGGATCATTTTGCAAAGATTAGACAAAGAAGCTTTGATGGAAACCATGCTGTTCATCTTTCTTCTCTCGAAGTCTACAATGAAACCGTCAGGGATTTAATCTCCCCTGGAAGACCCCTTGTTTTGAGAGAAGATAAACAGGTTCTTCTGACTCTTTATTTTTCTTTAAATATTCGTGTTTGATGTATTTGGATATGGATGCGGAGGTATAATGCATATTCATATCTAACACTTACCCTCGAGTTTGATTAACATAGGCCGTCGTATTGTGTTTGATATGTATTCACACACGGCATGAGATGCGTGATACGATGAAACAGAGAACCGCATTTGATACTTTAAGTTGCTTCTTTCTTTTGCTTGAAGTACTCATATTTGATACATGTATCAGACACATTCAAATACGAGAAAATGATTCGAAATACTTGCCGATATCTGACATTTACACCCAAGTTCGAGTTGCATACCCGATAATTACAAATTATTTAAGTTCTAAATATAGTTGCCTTTGATTTTATGTAATGCAGGGGATTGCAGCAGCAGGTCTTACACAATACAGGGCTTATTCAACAGATGAAGTAATTTTTCCTATTGAACCCTAATTGTATTATAGCTTGGAACAATTGATTGCATGAAAAAGGGTTTCATAGTCTGGTTTTGGTTATGGCAAGTGATGGCATTGCTTCAAAGAGGAAACCAAAACCGAACCACTGAACCGACCCGTGGTAATGAAACATCTTCTCGATCCCATGCAATTCTGCAGGTATAGGATACTTTTAGGATTCTCCAAATATACGGAAAAGCTTGAAAAAAAATCGAATATACCTATGTCTGAGTCAAATCCGAGTCTGAATAACTTGGCTGTTACCGATCCATGACTGACTACTATCTTTGTTCTTTTAGGTTTTGGTTGAATAGAGAGTGAAAGATGCTTCAATGAATGTCATTAATAGAGTTGGAAAGCTCTCACTCATTGATCTTGCTGGTTCGGAACGAGCTCTTGCAACCGATCAGAGAACCCTTCGATCACTCGAAGGTGCGAACATTAATCGGTGGCTTCTCGCACTCAGTAGCTGCATCAATGCTCTCGTCGAGCATAAGAAACACATACCCTACCGAAACTCGAAACTCACTCAGCTCTTGAAGGACTCGTTAGGTGGAGCATGTAACACTGTGATGATCGCTAATATCAATCCCAGCAATGTTTCATTTGGCGAAACACAAAACACCCTTCATTGGGCTGACCAGGCCCAGGAAATCCGAACCAAGGTTCGTAACTCGAAACCTCGAATCTGCGATACTATTGCTGATAATGGATGTATATTCATATATTTGATTCCATTATTTACTTTCGGAAGTTTTATTTTTAAAATTTTATTGACCTACTAAATCCTAATATTTAACAGATACTATTGGGATTCTAAAACAACTATGCTGATTCAAGCATTGCATATAACGTATCTGCTGTCATATTTAAGTCTTAGTTAATTCCAAGATTGTCTTGTATTAGGAATACATTTCTGCTAGCACTTATATGATGCAACTATTTTTCTTAAAGTATTCACGTACGATACACATATCATATGTATATCGGGACATAAATATAGTGATATGAACTCATCCGTTTCTGATATTATCACCCGAATCTGAATAACATAGAATATTTATTGTACTTGCAGACATGTGAGGCCAATGAGGACGTACTTGAATTACCTGAAACAAGAGCCGCAAGCTTGTACTTGAACCGCAAAAGGAGAGTCGTGAACTGCGAATTCAACTGGTTCACCAACAGCAAAAGTTGCTAAGCTTTCAAGCACAATCCAAGGCCGACACTTCGCCACCAACGCCTACTTCACTCACATCTCTAATGACGCCTCCATCAAGAGCCCAACTAGCCAAGAAAAAGCTCAAGCCCTCCGTTTTAGCTCGGAATTGCTTCACGCCAGAATCCAGAAAAAGAGTTGCAGAAGAAGCTGTCAATGAGCTCAAACCGAGAGTGAAAGCTTTGGAATCGGAAATGGCTAGAATGAAGAAAGATCATGCTTTAGAATTAAAGCAAAAAGATGATATGATTCAGGAGCTTTTGAGAAAGAATGAAAAACCATTCGGAGAACCGAAAAGCCCAAGTCATCAGTTTCGATCGCCAGTCACATCGAAGGCAAAGAAACGGAGTTTCTGTGATATTAGTACGGCCAACAGTCCTTCAATCACTACATTGAATGGGAGGAAATCGAGAAGTCATACCACTTCACAACCATTTGGAGCTCCTTCCGTGCTTCTTCAGGTAGGGTGACCTTTTTCATTCTTGGTCTTTTCTTTTATTTTCAGATTATTTTAGTTTGATTTGTGATCGTTTTTGTTTGCTTTGATTTCGGGTTTGGGTTTCTGTTCATAAAATAAAAATCTAAATACTACAAACCAAACATAATTTTATTTTATTTTCAATTCAACTGTGTTGTATTATTTTATTTATATTATGTAACTCGTATTTTATAACCCACTATTTTTCATGATAATTATACTAATCGATGCCTAACCACATTTTGCAGCCAGTACGGAGAAAATGATCAATCCAATATACATTACCAATTCTTTTAAATGTTTTTTTTCCTCCCATTAGTTTTTTTTTTCAATTTCGATACCAAAACTCAATTTAGTTCAAAATTCGATACAACTATAGCTTATTTTTCTCTGTATCGGTTAAGGATCCGAGGTGAAAGTGCCTCTAACCCAGGTGTATTTTACAAATATAACCCTGCTTACAAAGTTGAAAGAATCATCCAGCATTATATGTGTATGTGTATACAATCGTAAAATCCAATGGACCGATATCGAAATAGATAATACATTACAAGATGAAATGAATCCTAAATCCAACAGATCAAAAGGTCAAAATAAAACTCACGTTGATAGGAACACCTTATAGATTCTCATGAACCGTGATAATATGGCTACAAGAATCTAGCTAGAAATGAACAAACTCTTGCTAATTGCATTAAGTTATAGAATATAGATAGCATTCACAGATATCCACATGGGTCAATGCACCAGCCAGTGACACTCAGATTAGAACTTTAGAAACACTAATGGAAGAATCAAAGATGCTTACCTATGGTGAAAGGAAATAAGCCTAAACAGTTAGCTCTCTAAGGTTGGGTCAGATTCGGGTTGCTTCGGAACAACAGCTCCACCATTCATTCTCGCTCGTGCTTCAGCAAACATCCTCTGCTGCTCAGCTGCCGCTTCTTCTTCAGTCATCTCTGCACCATTGCTCCATTTTCCTCCTTTCAAGGAGTCATGCTGCATTTCAAGAATACCATTCGGTGAATCTTGTTTGGAAAGCGTCCCCACTGCTGAATCAAATTCAGCCAAAACGTACAAACAGAAAAGAGTAGCACAAGATTGCCAACTTCTTGGTCAATAACAGATGATAACACGGTAAGCACAGAAAAAAGAGAGGGGAGTCAGAGATAAAACAAAGCTGGGCAATCTCGGTTATAAAACAAATTTCAATTTCCAATGATTGAGATAGCAGAATGACAAATACAAACAAGGAACAAGAAGACAAATAATTACCATGGTCTCGATCTTGTGTTGCTCATATGCAGCATATACCTCCTCAATGTACTCTCCAAACCCAAGAACCTGACAAATTGCGTGCATACATGAAGTTTTAGTATCAATTACCTTTCGAGATTCTTAGAACTCACACTCTATGATCAGAAATTCAGAATAGAATGCAAGGGCTAGTTAAGGCATGGCTTAGTATAAACACAAAAATATCCTTCTTAGACCCTCGATTGCTAGAATTTTTATGGTATAAGCAATTTAAAATTCTATATGTATTTACTTAAGATCAGAAGCAGGCTAAAGTGCCTACGAGCATAAAGATACTGCTGAACCATACAGCAATGGTCCTATTCAATACATTAGCTTTTCCAATCCTAATAAGCCAACAAGAAAACAATTTTCACACACTTAAAAGGAACAAAATTAAAATGTGAAAGTAGGTTTGTGAAACAGATACCTCTAAAGCTTTCAGTACATGCTCAGGCGCTATGGTTCGCTTCTCCTCTCTGTTACAAACTTCATTGGACTGACGAAATGAGATTAATAAACTCTGCAAAAGGATTAAAGTTTTAATCAGTTCCAACAAACAAGAAACTAATACTGACAATTACATTATGGTTTGGGGCAGTAAAACCCAAGGATGTAAAATAATTACAAGGGATATAGATGGTGCATAAATTTGCCAAGCATGATTCTAACAAGAAAAAGCTTCAACCAAAAGCCTCAATGAAGCAACAAATATACAGTGAGTATAACCATATGAGACTACACTGCCAAATTGCATCCACGGTAAGGTTCGATCAAGTAATTGTGCTTACAAGAGAATGGTACTGATAATCGTTCAACTTGTAAATTACTAATGTGCGCCTGTAAAGGTGCCAGCTACTGAAAAGGTCTCCAACCCGGCTTGACTAGCCACCATGTAGTGGAAAATAAATATTACCCAAGAAAAGAATGTTCCCTTCATTCATCACATGCCTTTAAGAACTAATATTTACTAAATAAATCGGTACTAACATGCAAAAGAATATTTCTTCAATATCGCAAGATGTCAAAGCACATAGTGGGCAAATGATCACTAAAACAGAAGTCAAAACTGAGAAATTTGGCTGTAACCTGTAGAAACATTGAAATGTTACTTTAAATAGGTTGAAAAGGAATAAAGATCAGACTTATTATCTAACCTACACAGAACTCAATAAAAAGATCTTGAGTATCTCTTGCAACACGTACATCTAGCGGTAACATCTCCTTTATAATTTTCGTCATAGTTGCTGAAAAAACAAAAAAAAAAACATATATAATTGGCATAACAAAGCCCTGAGCAGACATTGCATAAGACCAGTATAATTTGCATGTGCACAAAGAAGGATTTCAGCTATTTTAGGCAAAATTTTGACATCCTCGTTTTCTTTTTATAACATTAAAAAGTAAAAGAGAATCAGAATCATAAATTGTTACAAAAGTGAATCATGTAAGGTGTTTAAAAATACTATACCCCTGTTATTAGCTCATAAGCTCCATTTCACCAAGTAAAAAAGCTTACTACCAGTGAAAGCAAATAAATCAAACAATACAAGGCATGATTATCCAAACACTTGAGACCCTTGCCAAGTATTAATTTTCTGAGAAACATAGGAATAAATTGTTTTCTTGTACAATATGTATCTTACATTCTCGAAGACATCACAGTCATCAACCAGTGCAACGGAATCCCTCCAATAGAAGCTCTAGACAAGAGCCTCTATTGGAGTTTTTTTTATCATAGCCTCTATTGGAGTTTGAAAACAAAAAACATCTGTACATATAATATAATTATACATACATACACATGTAATAACCAACAACATTTTTAAACATCTTTAACGGACAAAGCAAAAGATAGCTCCTTGGAAAAAGTTCAAAACTCACACTAGAAAGCTAGTCAACGACAATATAAGGTTTGAACACAAACTTATGCTTCAGACCATGAGATATACATGCTTTCTTAAATTAGTCTCATTGTGCTTACCTTAAGGTCATCAAACTCAAGTTTATGCAAACTTTCACCCTTTGGTAGCTTATTCAGAAAAAACCCCTAATTAACTTTCAATGGCAACTGATTCACTTATTTACTAATATTCAAAGCATAAATTAACATAGATAATCCAGAACCCTGAGTTAATAAACAAAACGGATGTGTTTAAACATTCTCAGAACTCTGATGGTGAATAAAAGAATCACTGGCGAATTCAAGTATTGGGATTGAGAAGTTTTAGAACACCAGAAAATTGAAATAACGAAAAAAAAATGAGAAAAAAACCATCAAAAATACCAAATAATTACCAATGAATAAAATAAAAATTACGACGAGAACGCAGATGAAACGGGAAAAAATTACCTTTGGGGAGCGAAGCGTCCTCCTTCGACTTCCCTACAATATCCATCGGCTCCATCTTTTAATTCTTAAAAAAACAAAAAAAAAATCAAACAGAGGATAAACAGATCTAATACGTGAGAGCGATGGGACGGAAGGAGAAAACTGACTCACCGAGTTAACGAGTTAAGACGTCTGGGCGTGGTATTCCAATCCTACAGTAATAAAGCGGTGAACGAGTCCAGCGAGTCGTGATCCTAGTCGAGAGGGGATTCAAGGAGGAGGACATGGTTGATTTATGGAGTTTATCAGATAGGAAAAGGAGGGGTGGGGGGTGGGGGGGGGGGGGCTTCGCGATAAAGAGAGCAGCTTCTCAATCTCAGTCGATTAGGGCAAAAAAAAAACGAACATTCAGTTGCGGGCGCGGGAATTCCACGCGCTAACTTTAGGCGACTCAGAAAAATTCGCGGAAAAAGTGGATCTGGCGCCTAGGTGCGTGTTGGGAAATCCATTTTATAGCGCGTGGTTGAACGTAGTGTTAGCTTTCTCTATATGTTATTATTTTTCTGCTTATATATGTTTGCTTATTTGTATTTCGATCCGTGAGTCAAATAAAATTTTGTTAATAAAAGTGTTTGACGAAATCCCAATTAGTTTTTTAAGGAAAATTTTGCTTATTTGTATTTCGATCCGTGAGTCTTACTGATAACAGATGGTTTTCGTTTCTGTCGAAAAGAAAATGTTTTTTTAAGGACTCGATATTTAGGTTTAATTAGTTTTGTTGTGTATAATGAGTTCGAGCGATTTATACATTATTAAAAGATTAAACAAAATGCATAGATATTACTATAAGATTATAATATAATATTTAATTATAAATTCTTTTGAAATAATATTTAATTATAAACTTATTAGTGTGAAAGTATATTTGGTCGGTTGCCAAGCTGTTCACCTTTGTTTTCTTATTTTTCTTCAGTCATGAGTTTTAGACCACTAGGAGCACCCCTTCCTTCCCCTAACGTTTCCCCTCCCCTCCCTTTAAGTAAAATTAAGATTAGATTATTTAGAATTTGACAAAATAATATAAACTTATTTAATAATACAATAACTAATTTACCTCTTTAACCATAGTTGTGATAGATATTAAGGATAGAATAATATACATATTCCTAAGTAGGACCAATTTGCACTAAAGACAATATTTGGAATGTCCATATATAATACATTGACCATGCAAATATGCTTTTGCATGCCCTCCCACTTCAAACAATTCCATTTATTAACACGTTCCTGGCTGATTGTTTGTACCATATACATGAGTGCAGCAATTGAGGGATTTTTTCTAATGTCTTCTCCATTTTCCAATGAGCCTGGAAATTTGCATCGGAATCCAGTCAAGTAATGGCCGATGTTAATGGCAATGCTGTTATTGAGGGTTTTGTACTCTAAACTTCAGTCCAAACCGAACCCAACACCAATCAGCCTCTTAGAAACGCCGGCGCAGCAGCCCGATCTAAACAGGTGTAGCGATGTCCCATCTTCGTTAAAAAAATCGATGTTTTCGAAGTGTTGGTTGTCTTTCGGAAAAAATGTTTATTTCGTGGGGTCTTTTTTAAAATATTATATTTTATTTAAAAAAGGAGGAGTCGCCACCGGCCACTTAGGTAGGCCGGACACCATAAAACCAGAGATTTGAAAACTGTTGGAGTTCGGGAGTCGGTTACGGATGGGGAAGGATTAGCACCCACACTGCCCAAAATTGGTACTTTAATAATTACCGCTTTATTAAAATTAAACTTTCCGGATTAAAGTAACGATTAATTTAAAATTTGGTTATGAGTGCAGGTAAATTTTAAAGGCCTCGTTATCCGAGAGTAAACGCCAAGTCACTATCACTACGACTGATAATGGCCCCGTTTACGCTCGGATAAAAGGGCACCGCATTAGTAGTTTATATATCTCGATATGCAATCTTAGAAAATAAAACATAGAACGTACAATGGCATTAGCATGGTACTAAAATATAAAAGCATGCATATTACAAAATTAAACAACAAATAATAAAATACACGGGTAAAAAGATAAAGCATGATAAAAACAAAGAAAACACGAACAATATAAAACATGCTTTCAAAACCGAATTCATTAACCTCAACATGCTTGAACGCATTAAGACAGAATACGGCTAAAATATGGATAACATATACATGGCATTGTATGACACTAAAAACATGCTAGAATAAAAATTAATGCTTGATATTTGACATACGACACAATTTATATGCATAGACTAAAAACACGACATTTCTATAGCACCACGAAACACACTAACATATATCCTAAAAATGAAGATACGAATATCTATGTAGGTACATAAAAACATGATGTACAAAGAACTAAAACAATATCTAAAACAAACCTACTTACGATGAACGAACGAATAAAAACACAAAAAACATAATATCAGAAATAAACTTAGCAAACAAAAAACGTACCAACATGTAAACTGAAAATAAAGTGAGCAACCCACACATGCTAAGATACAAACACGATAAGTACAAGTCAACTAAACATACCAAACGAACACGTATAATACGAGCAAACAAAATAAACAACGTAGAAGGCACAACCCAAAATACGCAAATAAACGTGATATTAGTACATGTATAAACAAAATGAACTTGCTGGCAACATGTGGTAGAAATTAAATGACACAAACATTCAAACATGAGAAGGGACCGAAATGCAACAAAAGGAAAATCGTGAAGCAAAAATTAAATAAATGAAAAACACATTCAGGGATTTAATTAAAAATTGGAACAAACTTGCAGGGACTGTATATGCAATATGACCAAGGGGCAAACTCAAAGTAAAAAGTTTGAAAACGTGGAATGTCCTGTGGGGTAATTAAACCATTCGAAATCTGAATTTAGTTTATTTGAGGGCTAAATTGAAAGATTTCACGAAAGGAGAGGGACTGGGGCTACAAATATCCCATGTGGCAAGACATAAACGAAAAATCCCATAATGCGGGGGGACTTATGACGTTATTTACCCTAAAGGTTTTATTTTTTGGTCTATAAAACCAACATATCAGCCCCCACTTCATTTTTTCATTTTTTAAAATCCTAAAGGGAGAGAGAGCTCTCTCATTACCCCGTTTCCAGAAAATAACCACCTCGGAAAACTTGAACCGCGGCACTTCGCTGGTCTCAGGCGAGGTTCGACCGTTTGGCCACCTCAAGCCATCCTAGACCGCGGTGGTTCAACAACATAATACTAAAAAAAAATAGAGACCCCTTTTAGAACTCCACAAAAACCTCCGCTATGATTTCGAATGGAAAAACATGGCTCACCCATGGGTTCATCGCCGGCGAAACACACACGACAAAGGTAAAAGAACTTCTCTTTTGACTTTTTCAGATCATTTATTTTACATGCATTAAATGAAGGAGAGTAAGAAAACAGGAAGTTACCACTGAAACTCTTTGTATTCCTTTGTATTTTTTTTAAATCGACTGATAGATAAAAAAAACCCTTACATATCTTGGTTCGTTCCCCTATATCATCCTCTGGTCTGTGTTTTTGGTGGAAAATAAGACAAGAAAAATACATTTGATTTGATTTTGGGTACTGACATAGCATTTCTCTCGTGTCTTTGCATGTTCTGAACGGTGGTTGAGCTGGTAGTACGGCGACATGGTGGAGGAGGCGTGGTGGCGACCCGTTCGGTCAGAGTGAATCTCGGCCATTGGATCAGATTTGATCCAACGGTTGGGATGCTTTGAAGCTTGGACAATCGAGATTCAATCTTGGAACTGGGAGACTGCACCAGATCATGACATGTGGCGTACGGTGATCTGAAAGGTCTGGAGCGTGCGAGCCACGCACGCGTGGAAGACAACTGAGCAGCAAGTGGTGTCACGCGCATCAGATGGAAGGTCAACTTGGCTTGATCTTAGCCGTTGGATCTGGATTTGATCCGACGGCTCCGGGTTGGCTGCGTGCAGATAATAATAAAATGGGGTCAGGGTTAGATATATTTTTAGGGTTTTTTATTTATTAAGGGCTTTGGCCGGTTGGGCCTATGCAAATGTAATTTGGGTTTTATGTAATTTGGACTTGGACTATTAATAATATTTTTTGTTTATTTTCTTTTTTCTTAATACCTTATATGTTTATTTATTATAATAATAATAATACGTATATATACATACACATGCACACACATACATGCAACATACGAATCCACATGCGAATATTAATTAACATAATATACTATATACATGCATATATCATAACACACGTGATAATCATGAATATACACACACATTATACGTACAAACCATGCACTCATAGGAAATGTAAATACATACGTGACACTCATATCTCATATTATCTATTAATATGTATACATATACAGCTTATAATATACATGCACACATCGCACACTTCACATGCACTAATCATACATACAATATAACTTGAACATATGCAATGATATATTAATCATTAAACTAATACATTTGTAGCGATGTCTTTTTTTCTTGTATATATCGCTAAAATAAAAACGATGATTTTCTAAGGATTTTTGAAAGGTGTTTGGATATAAAATATTTATTCCGTGGGGTTTACAAAAACCTTATAAAAATGGAGTCGCCATCGGCCACTTAGGTAGGCCGGACACCATAAAACCAGAGATTCAAAAGACGGGGTTCGGGAGTCGATTCACGGATGGGGAAGGATTAGCACCCCACACCGCCCAAAATTGGTACTTTAATAATTACCGCTTTATTAATATTGGATTTTCCGGATTAGAGTGACGATTATTTTAAAATTCAGTCATAATTGCGAATAATTTTAAAGGCCCGTTATCCGAGAATAAACGCCAACCACTATCACTACGCGCGATCTTCGCCCCGTTTACGTTCGGATAAAAGGGCACCGCATTGACAATTTATATATCATATGCAATCTTAGTGGCAAAAATATAAAACATGGGAAAATATTTAAATACAATAAATATTGACATAACAGAATACTAATCTAACATAAAATGCTAAACTAAAACATACATATATACATATTAATCTAACTCATAAATAAAAACATATCTAGCATAAATAAAATATTAATATACAACACAAATTTAAAACATATTAAATATTAATCTAACATATAAATAAAAACAAACTCAACATAAATAAAATACTATTCTAAAACCTACATAAATAAATATTAATCTAACTTATAAATAAAAACATATCTAACATAAATAAAATATTAATATACAACACAAATTTAAAACATATTAAATATTAATCTAAAACATAAAAATAAAAAATAAGACTAAAATTTTAAGATAACTAATACTTCATTAAATTATAAAAATTACAACACTAATAAAAAGGAAAGAAAATATACCTAACTAGGAGCTCGAATGACGAACTCCGCCGAGATCTACCGACCCCCCCAAAAATTTAACTAGATCGGACCTAAAATAGGACCCGATCGAATGTTGAATCGAACCAATCGGGGTCGAGGGCACGCTTCCCAACCCGGCCAGCCTTGCGGCCGCCATGCCCCCATGAATTGGGTGGCAATTCAATTGCCACTTCCATGGCAAAATTGGGCGTCCATTTCTCTTCAATTGGGGTGCCTATTTATAGGCAAATGTGATGGAAAATTGGGTGACGTGGAGCACCCTGCTCCACGCAAATTTCCTTTTTTTTTTTTTTGATTTTTGATTTTTTTTATATATATAATTTTACTATTATAATAACACTAATAACACTAAAACCCGGTCAAAAATGAGTGATTACAGATTTGCCCCTCTTTGCTTGTTCTTGTGAAACGAGGGCAAAGCAAAGATCAAAAGCACTCATTTTTATCGGACTTTCTGTTTGGTTTGTAGCCTTGGAAAAACGAATTTTTTGGACATCTCCGCTCTTCCTTGGCTGAATCTTGGGCTCGTAAGTTCTTCCTATATAGAGCTTCGTCACCTTCCGATCTTGGAGTTTTATCGGACTTCCTGTTTGTAGCTTTGGAAAAGCGAATTTTTGGACATCTCCGTTCTTCCTTGGCTGAATCTTGGGCTCGTAAGTTCTTCCTATATAGAGCTTCGTCACCTTCCGATCTTGGAGCTACACGGCTCTTTTCGACATTGAACCGCCGCTCTGATTTTTAGCTTTGGAAAAACGAATTCTTCTTTTGGACATTTCCGCTCTTCCTTGGCGAATCTTGAGGCTTGTAAGTTCTTCCTATATAGAACTTCGTCACCTTCCGATCTTGGAGCTACGTGCTCTTTCGACATTGAACCCTTCGCTCGATTTTTAGCTTTGGAAAAACGAATTCTTTTGGACATTTTCGCTCTTCTTTGGCGAATCTTCGGGCTCGTAAGTTCTTCCTATATAGAACTTCGTCACCTTCCGATCTTGGAGCTACAGCTCTTTCGACATTGAACCCTTCGCTCTGATTTTTAGCTTTGGAAAAACGAATTCTTTTGGACATTTCCGCTCTTCCTTGGCCGAATCTTCAGGCTTGTAAGTTCTTCCTATATAGAACTTCGTCACCTTCCGATCTTGGAGCTACAGGCTCTTTCGACATTGAACCCTTCGCTCTGATTTTTAGCTTTGGAAAAACGAATTCTTTTGGACATTTCCGCTCTTCCTTGGCCGAATCTTCAGGCTCGTAAGCTCTTCCTATATAGAACTTCGTCACCTTCCGATCTTGGAGCTACAGGCTCTTTCGACATTGAACCCTTCGCTCTAAGACAATGAAGCTCGGAGTCTTTCCTATATAAGACTCTTTGCTTTTGACACAACAGGTTTCCTATATAACCCTGTGTCATAGGTGAATTGCTTTGACTAGAGTTCTTCCTATATAGAACTGCGAGTCTTTACCTTGGAGCCATCAGTTCCTCATATATAGAACTTTTTGGCGTCTGGAATCTCAGAGCCACAGGTTCTTTTCGACACAGAACCCTTCACCCTAAGACAATGGAGCTCAGAGTCTTTCCTATATAAGACTCTTTGCCTTTGACATAGCAGGATCTCCTATATAATCTTGCGTGTCATGGGTGAATTTCTTTGACCGGGAGTTCTTCCTATATAGAATCTGCAGTTTTTCACCCTAGAGCTGTCGATCCTTCCTATATAGAACTTTCAGCTTCAAGCCTCGGAGAGGAGAGTTCTTCCTATATAGAACCTTTCTCCGAGCTTGAAAATATGTGCCTTTATGTAAAAACATTGTCTCCTCATTTGGGACTCACATCGTGATGACCCTTGATGTCTCTTTGGATCTGCAAATACGAGATGAAAACAAAATGCTATGACAAATGAATGAATTGCCATGCTCCTAATCCTAGTGATGTCGACTATTCATGATGCATGAGCTTCAATATCATGGGGGTTTGTTTTGGTCCTTTTTGCCGTTGCTTTCTTCTTTGTTACGGGCATCGATACCCTTTTTTTCACCGCCAAGTTCAACCGTCTCGATCTTTCTCTTTTCAATTCGACTTGGAATTTTAAAAGCGCCCTTTTCGGGTTTCACTTTAGAGAGATTTTTTTTTGAGATAGTATTTCTTGACGGCATCGAATTTACGGGGTTTTCAGCTCGTCCCGTCCATTTCTGTTAGGATCGGGCTCCTCCCGAGAAGGCCTTTTTATGACGTATGGTCCTTCCCGATTTGGGCATCCATTTTCCTTGAGAATCTTTACGGATAGGGAGGATTCTTTTGAGTACAGATCCCCTTCTTTGAATTCTCTTGGGCGCACCTTTTTGTTGTAAGCTTTGCACCATCCACTTTTGGTATATCGACCATGACAAATGGCTTTTAGTCTTTTTCGTCAATGAGATTTAGTTGGTCGAGTCCGCTGTACCCATTCAGCTTCTTCCGGTTTTACCGTTTAAGACCGGAGGGACGGAATCTCTACCTCAATTAGAATCTTGCCCGGTATCATACACCAAGGAGTAAGGCGTTGCCCCCGTTGATGTGCGGATGGACGTTCTATAGGCGAAAAGGGCAAAATGCAACTTCTCATGCCAATCCTTGTAGGTATCCGTAGTCTTCGCTATGATCTTCTTTATATTTTTGTTTGCCGCTTCCACTGCTCCATTCATTTTATGACGATAGACTGTGGAATTATGGTGTGTTATTTTGAATTGAGTGCACACGTCCTTTATCATTTTGTTGTTCAGATTGGAAGCATTGTCGGTGATGATCCTCTCTGGCAATCCGTATCGACAAATAATTTCCTTCAAACTGTAGTCTTGGTGATATTGGCATAAGACGCTGCCTCTACCCACTTAGTGAAGTAGTCTATGGCGACCAAAATGAAACGATGCCCATTGGAAGCTTTCGGATGGATCTGCCCGATAACGTCCATGCCCCACGCTGCGAAAGGCCACGGAGAATTCATGGTATGTAGAGGTGATGGGGTACATGAATTTTGTCACGTAAATTTGGCATTTGTGGCATTTCCTGGCGTAATCGATGCAATCTCCCTCCATGGTCAACCAGAAATAACCGTATCTCATAATTTTTCGGGCTATAGAAAACCCGTTGGCGTGCGTTCCACAGATCCCGTCATGTACTTCGGCTAAGATCTCCTTCGCCTTCCGGGCATCCACACATCTCAAAGCAATGTTTGATCATGACTTTTCCTATATAGGATCTCCCCATCTAGGACATATTTCGTTGCCATTTTTACGGCGCTTTTACATTCATTGTCGTTTGCCCTTCGGATACTTTCGAAGCTTGACATATTGCGAGGATATCATAGTACCATGGATTTCATCAATCTCTTCCTGTACATTACAACAATGAGCGGGCTTTTCAAACGTCTGCATCTCAATGGGTTTTCATTTACGCCCGTGTTTGTTTTAAACATGGATGCCAAGGTTGCCAACGCGTCCGCCATCCGATTTTCTTCTCGGGGTAGGTAATTGAAGGCTGACCTTTTCGAACTTTTTGACGAGCTCTTGGATCTATTCGTAATATTTGACCAACTTCGGATCTCTGGGTTTCCCACTCCCGCGCAATTGGTAAATGACTAAGGGCGAATCTCAGAACACTCGAAGTTCCTTAACCTTTCTCTCGATGGCTGAGTTTAGTCCCATGATGCAAGCTTCGTATCCAACTATATTGTTTGTGCGAGAAGAATTCCAATCTGTGGTGGAAGGATAATAGACGTCCTCGGGTGAAATTAGCACTGCCCCTATCCCATGTCCGAGGGTTGGAGGCTCCATCAAGTAAAGTTTCCATGACTTATCATCTGAAATCTTTTCTTGGTTGTAATGCACATCAAGTCTTAAATCCGGGAAACTAAATTTCAATGTCTCATAGTCATCCGAAGCACGACTAGCTAGGAAATCCGCTCGGCACTCCCTTTACGGCTTTTTGATTAACATATACGATGTCGAATTCGGATAAGAGCATCCGCCATCGAGCCATCCTTCCCATTAGTGCTTTGGCGCTTCCATTAGGAACTTTAATGGGTCTAGCTTGGATATCAACCATGTAGTATGGTACAACATGTCTTTTTTGAGCCGCTTGGTAGCCCAAACTAGAGCACAACACACGAACACCTTTGGCCGACGGGTATCGTGTTTCGCAATCATTGAATTTCTGCTTAGGTAGTAGATGGCTGCTCCTTCTTTCTTGACTCATCGTGTTGTTGCCCAAAGACACATCCCATTAAATTCTCGAAGATCATTTAGTGGTCGACCCGAGTGCAGTCGTGCGACTAAAATTTGGAGCATTTGTCAGGTACTTTTTGTGCGAAAGGCTTTCTTGTCTTTAGAATTATCACCCGCCATCATAAATGATCGTCTGGTTCTTATATTATTCTTATATGAACCCTGTCATCTTTTGGCTTGGCGTTACCCCATTCAACCACGGGCTCCACTGCTTTGAATTTTCTGGCCTATCATATAGAGTCTTGATCTATTTCTAGTCACCAGGGTGGACCAAGATGCTTCCATCCCTTAAGCTCTTCCTTGATCTTCTCGTAGCATTTCGACGGGAACTAACTTTCGGTCCCTATGCTTTAAATCTCATCATCATTCATTTTTAAAGTAAAGTAAAAGGCAATTTACTTGTGTATATTTCAAAAAATAATGATTGTTTGAAAAGATAACAGTCATTTCGAAAATCACAACTTGGACATTTTGAAAACATTGTTTGGAACAAATGGTAAACATCATAACTTTGGGAGGAAATGTCAAACCTTTTAAAACATGTTTGCCCCCGAAATATCAAACACCATAGCGCATCTGTTTCAAGTTGCGGAGACCAACTCTAATGAAGCGCTTATTTAGAAGATCTTGACCATTGTGGAGATATATGCCAATGTATAGTTTCTTACGGTCTAATAGGCTTTTGAGAGGAACAACCCTACCTAGTTTCTACCCGTTTAAGGTGGCTCTCTTAATCTCACTATCTCACCATGCCCCATCCTTCCCTCATTTGGGTGTCGATCAAGCACTTCAAGTTTGGCGTTTCTTGAAGAAAAGTTAACCCTTATAGGCGGAATGAAATCAAGACATTCTCATTCAACTTGGATATTTATGGATGACCGAATGGTCTTTGGGGCTTGTAATGTAGGCCTTTGGTTTATGGTTAAGTGAAACAGTATTTACGTACTTGTGTAACTTGGATATGCCCATTATTCCTTTTTTTTTTTTGGATCACTCTAGATTGCCCGTTTTGGTTTTCACCCTAGAGTTCATTTCCTTTCTTTTTATTGTATCTTTGCCTTGCATTACGGCTATATACTTGATGTTCGTTTTACATTCAAGAATGTTTGATCCTCCGAACTCCTCGAATCGAGATTTCTTGAAGGACTACGAATACATTTACGGGAATTCTTGTGATTGGCACGCCCGATGAAATGTTATTCGTGCTTTCTTTTTTCTCTCTTTTTTTTTTTTCACTTTTTCTCTTGGATCGCTCTAGACTGCCCATTTTGGGTTTTCACCCTAGAGGTCACTTCCTTCTTTTGTACCTTGGATCAATGTATTTTGGCTGGATATTGATGCCCGGCATGCTCAGGCGACTACTCTTTTTCTTCATTTTCGGGATCACTCTAGACTGCCCATTTTTTGGGTTTTTCACCCTAGAGGTCATTTCCTTTTTCAAAATTGGCAATCTTGGGCCGACTTGTCTTGACTTGGCTTCAATTCGAGCTTCTATACTAATTTTCAAAACTGATGTTTACTTGAAATGTGGATTCCTTGTGTCTCTTGCACATAGTTGAAGTCTCGTTCTTGTATTGTTTGATCTGTGTGTGAAGCATAGACATTATTCTTCTTCTTTTTTTCTTTCCTTTTTCTTTTTTTTTTTTGAATCTTATTCGAGTCTATGAACGTATCCTTGAATCAACACGGATCTATATTTGTATATTGATGCGATCTTCCGCTCGGAGTTAATTGCCTCTCTGCAGCTCTTACGATATTTACTCGATCTGGATTGCTTGACCTTCGATTACCATTTATCTCCTTTTTGGTTTTCATTTGGACATATCCATGTTTTCAACCACTTTCTTGATGATTTTTTGATCTTCGTACCCAATCTGTATGGTCTCATCCGTGTCTTACGGTAAAGTAAAAGAACACCATTCGTTGACATATTCACAAATGTCCCGAGAATGCCTTGAGGTAGTAGGGTTTAGGGTCAACTTTCGTTTCAAGGATCTAAAGCGACAAGTGCACGAGAAGATAAATTCTTAAAATGGGAATTGCCCATTGTCTAAACACTCGCTTTTGTTCCTCTGTTGGCCTAAGTAAACTAGCGGTACTCACATTTACTGATATCTCCACAACACTCAATCTCTTCTAAATATATGCAACTTAGAGTTGATCTTTGGGTTTTGAAGCAAATGTCTTGTGCATTCAAAATTCGAGGACCCTGGTATAGAAATGATATATACATATGTCCATTCAAAAATGTGTGTATATGCATATGGGAAAACTACCCCATAAAAATGAAATGTTTAAAGAATCAAGAATGTAAAAATGCTTTTCTAAATGGAAATGTGATTTTTAATTCTAATAAACAATGATTTTTTTTGTTGAGAATTTCTTTGTGAAATGATGAGAAAACCGTAGGGACCTTTGGATTATCTCGAGTCTTGACTCATTCTGCCCTTCTAAGGTAGTGTAGGCTTGCCTCTTTTCTTGTTTTCCATCATTGGATGACTATCTTGTCACGACTCCCTTATCGACCACTTCTTAATTTTTAACGACCCCAAATTTCTTAGTATCATGCCTCGATTGCCTCAATGTTTTGAAAGTGATACACATTTATCTCTCTGTTTCCTTTTGCTCCTAAGGCGGTCTGGTCTTTAAACTAAGGTCCGGAGTGCATGTTTGTTTCTCGCTCATTGTCATTAAGTCCTCAAAGCTGACCTTCATTTTCTCGAGCATATTATTAAAGAATAAATATAAAAGATGGCATAGAAGTCAATTTCCTCTTCATCTACGAGGTTGCACTTGGGTCACTAAACACAGATACCTCAAAGCACATTCCTTGAAGCTTTCATCAGGTTTCATCTTCGTACCCTAGAGATACCGAGCGACTTAGTGCTAGGTCCAAAGCACATCATATCACGGTAGGTCTGCTAGGCTGTCGGGGGAAGTAGTGGATCGGTAATTTTTCAATGTAGCCCTCCATTTTTTTGAGAAGATGGTCACACGAATCTTGGGGCATCTTGTTCCGTTATTATGTGGAAATCTTTGGAATCGGGAGGAACGACCAAATCGGGGCTCAAGCGAGTTTTCTTGTATTAAAGGCATCAAACTACTTTTTCTCTCTTTTTCTCTAGTCTATCTTTTAACTGCTTTCGAATCTTGATTTTTAGTGTGTTCAATTCTTTTATTCACGATAAAACTCTAATTGTTCTTTGGATTACCCCTCAAAATTTTATGCAAGGTGTAAAATATGTCATGATTGTACAATGTAATGCAATGCAATGCAATGTAATGTAATGCAATGCAATGCAATGAATGCAAATGCGGTGTTGATTCTCGAACAGTCCTTAAAAGACTTTCAATCAGTAGAAAAATGTGTCTGTTGCAAGAAACTAATAATGAATTACAGTGTGATTAGCTTCATTCGGAGATCTTGACTTGTGAAGCAAAACACATGCTCCACGTCTCGGCGTCATCTTTAGGATGATGGATGAATTCGTCTTCTCTTCTTATTCTATGGACTCGTGACGTCATGATCTTTATTTTTTTATGGCTTCTAAAAATGACATCAACAAGTGTAGACATAATGCGGATAAGATCTTTTACGGGTGCAAGCGAATAATACGTCTAAACAGGGGATGGATTCTATCGGTCTAAGGGAGTACTTTAAAAATTTTAGGGTTTAAATTAAAATTCTCAAAGATCATTTGGTTCAAAAATTTTAACTTACTTAAAAATGAAACTTTTAGGTTTCTTTTTATTATTATTATTCTTCTAAAAGTTTTATGAGAGAAGAAGTTTCAAAGCAAAATAATAATATTTTTTGAGTTAAATTAAAATATGAGAATTTAAAAATGGTCAAATGTGAAGATTTAAAATTAGGATTCTGCGGCCTGATTGAATCTTCTGCGTCATACGTGCCTTATTGTCATCACCGTCTTCTTTCGCGATTGGTCTTTGCTCGACCTAACTTGATCTTTGTAATATTATCGTTCCGAAGAAAGCAAACTTTTTCTATTTTGAAAGCCTTTTAATGAACTGTTCTTGAATCAACACCATGTCATGATATGCAACATGAATGCAAATAAAGGCGTTGATTCATTTGGTAATCACCCTTTGAGCGACTTTCATGGGAATTAAAGGGTCCAGGATTAAAAAGATCCATATTACAAAAGGAGTCCCTATTACAAAAAGAGTCTATTACAAAAGTCTTAATTACAAAATAAAATTCTACACATAAACTCTAGCTCTACCTCCTACCTCCTCGACGACTCTCGAGCAACAGTAAACCTTGGTGCTTCTTCCATGTCCGGGGTTATGAAAGGTCGGAGAGTCGTGGCTTCGGTAGCTAAGTTATTCACACCTTTGTAGCTCGTTGTATGTCCACCATTAGGTCTCGTGTGTATACTTTGGCACTACTGGCTCGTTCGGCAAATTGTTATGTCGGATCTGTTGAGTAATCTCTAACCGATGTCACGCGATTTGGATCGATCTTTGTCCTTCCTAAGACACCTTTTTCCATGATGAAAGATTTTCTAATCGGGCAAACCACTTGAATCAACGCCTACATGTAATGTGGATGCAATGATAATGCAACAAAAATATGTGTAAAAATAAAATAAAACACAAAAAGAAATGAGTTAGTATCGGATAAAAATAATAAATACATAAATAAAAGACAAATTAAATAAGGTAAACAAACAAAACAACCATATTTATCCCGTCTAAAACACCTAAGGTTATCCGCGTGGCTCTAACAGGGTGGGTTTCTATGTTCTCTACATGCGGTGTTGGTGCTAGGAGGTACCGAATTGTCCTTGTTGTCCTCTACTAAGAGTAGCAAGGCCCCGATCATCACCCATTATAGGCTCCTTTCAACGGGTTCAATTCAGGGGACCCGTTCGCTTATGCCCGTCTGAAGGAGCGATATCCTTCACGAAAGCATAAGGTACTCGAGCCCCGAAGGTACTTGCTAGGCCCATCGGGAGAAACGATATCTCACGAAAGCATTAAGCGTTTTCCCCACTTAAAAAGAGCGGGTTTATATGCCATATTTTAAATGCGTTAAAATAAGCAGCAAAATTATGACCGAATGTTAATTTAATAGTTACTTTAATCCGAATTTCCAATATTAGTAAAGCGGTAATTATTTTAAAAGCTTGACTCTCATTTGTTTTTGAAAAACAAAAATGTCCCAGTAGTCGCCATCATGTATGCTTTTTGTCTTTTTAAAAGCTTGATTTTCTAAGGATTTTTGAAAGGTGTTTGGATATAAAATATTTATTCCGTGGGGTTTACAAAAACCTTATAAAAATGGAGTCGCCATCGCCACTTAGGTAGGCGGACACCATAAAACCAGAGATTCAAAAGACGGGGTTCGGGAGTCGATTCACGGATGGGGAAGGATTAGCACCCCCACACCGCCCAAAATTGGTACTTTAATAATTACGCTTTATTAATATTGGATTTTCGGATTAGAGTGACGATTATTTTAAAATTCAGTCATAATTGCGAATAAATTTTAAAGGCCCGTTATCAGAGAATAAACGCCCAACCACTATCACTCGCGCGATCTTCGGCCCGTTTACGTTCGGATAAAAGGGCACCGCATTGACAATTTATATATCATATGCAATCTTAGTGGCAAAAATATAAAACATGGGAAAATATTTAAATACAATAAATATTGACATAACAGAATACTAATCTAACATAAAATGCTAAACTAAAACATACATATATACATATTAATCTAACTCATAAATAAAAACATATCTAGCATAAATAAAATATTAATATACAACACAAATTTAAAACATATTAAATATTAATCTAACATATAAATAAAAACAAACTCAACATAAATAAAATACTATTCTAAAACCTACATAAATAAATATTAATCTAACTCATAAATAAAAACATATCTAACATAAATAAAATATTAATATACAACACAAATTTAAAACATATTAAATATTAATCTAAAACATAAAAATAAAAAATAAGACTAAAATTTTAAGATAACTAATACTTCATTAAATTATAAAAATTACAACACTAATAAAAAAGGAAAGAAAATATACCTAACTAGGAGCTCGAATGACGAACTCCGCCGAGATCTACCGCGACCCCTCCAAAAATTTAACTAGATCGGACCTAAAATAGGACCCCGATCGAATGTTGGATCGAACCAACTGGGGTCGAGGGCACTGCCCCCAACCCCGGCCAGCCTTGCGGCCGGCCATGCCCCCATGAATTGGGTGGCAATTCAATTGCCACTTTCATGGCAAAATTGGGCGTCCATTTCTCTTCAATTGGGGTGCCTATTTATAGGCAAATGTGATGGAAAATTGGGTGTGTGGAGTGGAGCACCTGCTCCGCAAATTTTCCTTTTTTTTTTTTTGTTTTTTTTTTTTTTTATATATATAATTTTACTATTATAATAACACTAATAACACTAAAACCCGGTCAAAAATGAGTGATTACAGTTGCCCCTCTTTGCTTGTTCTTGTGAAACGAGGGCAAAGCAAAGATCAAAAGCACTCATTTTTATCGACTTTCTGTTTGGTTTGTAGCCTTGGAAAACGAATTTTTTGGACATCTCCGCTCTTCCTTGGCTGAATCTTGAGCTCGTAAGTTCTTCCTATATAGAGCTTCGTCACCTTCCGATCTTGGAGTTTTATCGGACTTCCTGTTTGTAGCTTTGGAAAAACGAATTTTTTGGACATCTCCGTTCTTCCTTGGCTGAATCTTGGGCTCGTAAGTTCTTCCTATATAGAGCTTACACCTTCCGATCTTGGAGCTACGAGCTCTTTCGACATTGAACCCTTCGCTCGATTTTTAGCTTTGGAAAAAGCGAATTCTTTTGGACATTTCCGCTCTTCCTTGGCGAATCTTGAGGCTTGTAAGTTCTTCCTATATAGAACTTCGTCACCTTCCGATCTTGGAGCTATGAGGCTCTTTCGACATTGAACCCTTCGCTCTGATTTTTAGCTTTGGAAAACGAATTCTTTTGGACATTTTCGCTCTTCTTTGGCGAATCTTGGGCTCGTAAGTTCTTCCTATATAGAACTTCGTCACCTTCCGATCTTGGAGCTACAGGCTCTTTCGACATTGAACCCTTCGCTCTGATTTTTAGCTTTGGAAAAACGAATTCTTTTGGACATTTCCGCTCTTCCTTGGCCGAATCTTCAGGCTTGTAAGTTCTTCCTATATAGAACTTCGTCACCTTCCGATCTTGGAAGCTACAGGCTCTTTCGACATTGAACCCTTCGCTCGATTTTTAGCTTTGGAAAACGAATTCTTTTGGACATTTCCGCTCTTCCTTGGCCGAATCTTGGGCTCGTAAGCTCTTCCTATATAGAACTTCGTCACCTTCCGATCTTGGAGCTACAGGCTCTTTCGACATTGAACCCTTCGCTCTAAGACAATGAAGCTCGGAGTCTTTCCTATATAAGACTCTTTGCTTTTGACACAACAGGTTTCCTATATAACCCTGTGTCATAGGTGAATTGCTTTGACTAGAGTTCTTCCTATATAGAATCATGAGTCTTTACCTTGGAGCCATCAGTTCCTCATATATAGAACTTTTTGGCGTCTGGAATCTGAGCCACAGGTTCTTTTCGACCACAGAACCCTTCACCCTAAGACAATGGAGCTCTCGAGTCTTTCCTATATAAGACTCTTTGCCTTTGACATAGCAGGGATCTCCTATATAATCTTGCGTGTCATGGGTGAATTTCTTTGACCGGGAGTTCTTCCTATATAGAATCTGCAGTCTTCACCCTAGAGTGTCGATCCTTCCTATATAGAACTTTCAGCTTCGAAGCCTCGGAGAGGAGAGTTCTTCCTATATAGAACCTTTCTCCAGAGCTTGAAAATATGTGCCTTTATGTAAAAACATTGTCTCCTCATTTGGGACTCACATCGTGATGACCCTTGATGTCTCTTTGGATCTGCAAATACCTGAGATGAAAACAAAATGCTATGACAAATGAATGAATTGCCATGCTCCTAATCCTAGTGATGTCTGACTATTCATGATGCATGAGCTTCAATATCATGGGGGGTTTGTTTTGGTCCTTTTTGCCGTTTGCTTTCTTCTTTGTTACGGGCATCGATACCCTTTTTCACTGCCAAGTTCAACCGTCTCGATCTTTCTCTTTTTCAATTCTGACTTGGAATTTTAAAGCGCCCTTTCGGGTTTTCACTTTAGAGAGATTTTTTTTTTTGATAGTATTTCTTGACGGCATCGAATTTACGGGTTTTTCAGCTCGTCCCGTCCATTCTACATTAGGATCGGGGCTCCTCCCGAGAAGGCCTTTTTATGACGTATGGTCCTTCCCGATTGGGCATCCATTTTCCTTGAGAATCTTTACGGATAGGGAGGATTCTTTTGAGTACCAGATCCCCTTCTTTGAATTCTCTTGGCGCACCTTTTTTTGTTGTAAGCTTTGCACCATCCACTTTTGGTATATCGACCATGACAAATGGCTTTTAGTCTTTTTCGTCAATGAGATTTAGTTGGTCGAGTCCGGCTGTACCCGTTCGGCTTCTTCCGTTTTTACCGTTTAAGACCGGAGGGACGGAATCTCTACCTCAATTAGGGAGTCTTTGCCGGTATCATACACCAAGGAGTAAGGCGTTGCCCCGTTGATGTGCGGATGGACGTTCTATAAGCGAAAAGGGCAAAATGCAACTTCTCATGCCAATCCTTGTAGGTATCCGTAGTCTTCGCTATGATCTTCTTTATATTTTTGTTTGCCGCTTCCCACTTTGCTCCATTCATTTTAGGACGATAGACTGTGGAATTATGGTGTGTTATTTTGAATTGAGTGCACACGCCCTTTATCATTTTGTTGTTCGATTGGAAGCATTGTCGGTGATGATCCTCTCGGCAATCCGTATCGACAAATAATTTCCTTCAAACTGTAGTCTTGGTGATATTGGCATAAGACGCTGCCTCTACCCACTTAGTGAAGTAGTCTATGGCGACCAAAATGAAACGATGCCCATTGGAAGCTTTTCGGATGGATCTGCCCGATAACGTCCATGCCCCACGCCTGCGAAAGGCCACGGAGAATTCATGGTGTGTAGAGGTGATGGGGTACATGAATTTTGTCACGTAAATTTGGCATTTGTGGCATTTCTGGCGTGTCGATGCAATCTCCCTCCATGGTCAACCGAAATAACCGTATCTCATAATTTTTCGGCTATAGAAAACCCGTTGGCGTCGTTCCACGAGATCCCGTCATGTACTTGGCTAAGATTTCCTTCGCCTTCCGGGCATCCACACATCTCAAGCAATGTTTGATCATGACTTTTCCTATATAGGATCTCCCCATCTAGGACATATTTCGTTGCCATTTTTTTTAAGCGCTTTTACATCATTGTCGTTTGCCCTTCTCGGATACTTTGAAGCTTGACATATTGCGGGATATCATAGTACCATGGATTTCCGTCAATCTCTTCCTGTACATTACAACAATGAGCGGGCTTTTCAAACGTCTGCATCTCAATGGGTTTCATTTACGCGGTGTTTGTTTTAAACATGGATGCCAAGGTTGCCAACGCAACGTCCGCCATCGATTTTCTTCTCGGGGTAGGTAATTGAAGCTGACCTTTTTCGAACTTTTTGACGAGCTCTTGGATCTATTCGTAATATTTGACCAACCGGATCTCTGGGTTTCCCACTCCCGCGCAATTGGTAAATGACTAAGGACGAATCTCGAACACTCGAAGTTCCTTAACCTTTCTCTCGATGGCTGAGTTTAGTCCCATGATGCAAGCTTCGTATCCAACTATATTGTTTGTGCAGAAGAATTCCAATCTGGTGGTGGAAGGATAATAGACGTCCTCAGGTGAAATTAGCACTGCCCCTATCCCATGTCCGAGGGCGTTGGAGGCTCCATCGAAGTAAAGTTTCCATGACTTATCATCTGAAATCTTTTCTTCGGTTGTAATGCACATCAAGTCTTCGTCTGGGAAACTAAATTTCAATGTCTCATAGTCATCCGAAGCACGACTAGCTAGGAAATCCGCTACGGCACTCCCCTTTACGGCTTTTTGATTAACATATACGATGTCGAATTCAGATAAGAGCATCTGCCATCGAGCCATCCTTCCCATTAGTGCTGGCGCTTCCATTAGGAACTTTAATGGGTCTAGCTTGGATATCAACCATGTAGTATGGTACAACATGTACTGTTTGAGCCGCTTGGTAGCCCAAACTAGAGCACAACACAGCTTCTGCACTGACGGGTATCGTGTTTCGCAATCATTGAATTTCCTGCTTAGGTAGTAGATGGCCTGCTCCTTCTTTCTTGACTCATCGTGTTGCCCCAGCACACATCCCATTAAATTCTCGAAGACTGTTTAGTGGTCGACCAGGCACTGGTGCGACTAAAATTTGGAGCATTTGTCAGGTACTTTTTGTGCGAAAGGCTTTCTTGTCTTTAGAATTATCACCCGCCATCATAAATGATCGTCTGGTTCTTATATTATTCTTATATGAACCCCTGTCATCTTCTTGGCTTGGCGTTACCCCATTCAACCACGGGCTCCACTGCTTTGAATTTTCTGGCCTATCATATAGAGTCTTGATCTATTTCTAGTCACCAGGGTGGACCAAGATGCTTCCATCCCTTAAGCTCTTCCTTGATCTTCTCGTAGCATTTCGACGGGAACTAACTTTCGGTCCCTATGCTTTAAATCTCATCATCATTCATTTTTAAAGTAAAGTAAAAGGCAATTTACTTGTGTATATTTCAAAAAATAATGATTGTTTGAAAAGATAACAGTCATTTCGAAAATCACAACTTGGACATTTTGAAAACATTGTTTGGAACAAATGGTAAACATCATAACTTTGGGAGGAAATGTCAAACCTTTTAAAACATGTTTGCCCCCGAAATATCAAACACCATAGCGCATCTGTTTCAAGTTGCCAGAGACCAACTCTAATGAAGCGCTTATTTAGAAGATCTTGACCATTGTGGAGATATATGCCAATGTATAGTTTCTTCTGGTCTAATAGGCTTTTGAGAGGAACAACCCTACCTAGTTTCTACCCCGTTTAAGGTGGCTCTCTTAATCTCACTATCTCACCATGCCCCATCCTTCCCTCATTTGGGTGTCGATCAAGCACTTCAAGTTTGACGTTTCTTGAAGAAAAGTTAACCCTTATAGGCGGAATGAAATCTGAAGACATTCTCATTCAACTTGGATATTTATGGATGACCAGAATGTCTTTGGGGCTTGTAATGTAGGCCTTTGGTTTATGGTTAAGTGAAACAAGATTTACGTACTTGTGTAACTTGGATATGCCCATTATTCCTTTTCTTTTTTTTGGATCACTCTAGATTGCCCGTTTTCGGGTTTTCACCCTAGAGTTCATTTCCTTTCTTTTTATTGTATCTTTGCCTTGCATTACGGCTATATATTGATGTTCGTTTTTACATTCAAGAATGTTTGATCCTCCGAACTCCTCGGAACTCGAGATTTCTTGAAGGACTACGAATACATTTAAAAATTCTTGTGATTGGCACGCCGGATGAAATGTTATTCGTGCTTTCTTTTTCTCTCTTTTTTTTTTTTCACTTTTTCTCTTGGATCGCTCTAGACTGCCCATTTTTGGGTTTTTCACCCTAGAGGTCACTTCCTTCTTTTGTACCTTCGGATCAATGTATTTTGGCTGGATATTGATGCCCGGCATGCTCAGCAGACTACTCTTTTTCTTCATTTTCGAGATCACTCTAGACTGCCCATTTTTGGTTTTTCACCCTAGAGGTCATTTCCTTTTCAAAATTGGCAATCTTGGCCGACTTGTCTTGACTTGGCTTCAATTCGAGCTTCTATACTAATTTTCAAAACGATGTTTACTTGAAATGTGGATTCCTTGTGTCTCTTGCACATAGTTGAAGTCTCGTTCTTGTATTGTTTGATCTGTGTGTGAAGCATAGACATATTCTTCTTCTTCTTTTTTTTCCTTTTTCCTTTTTTTTCTTATTCTTTCTTCTTAGTCTATGAACGTATCCTTGAATCAACACAGATCTATACTGGTATTGATGCGATCTTCCGCTCGGAGTTAATTGCCTCTCTGCAGCTCTTACGATATTTACTCGATCGGATTGCTTGACCTTGATTACCATTTATCTCCTTTTGGTTTTTCATTTGGACATATCCATGTTTTCAACCACTTTCTTCCGATGATTTTTTGATCTTCGTACCCAATCTGTATGGTCTCATCTGTGTCTTCTCGGTAAAAGTAAAAGAACACCATTCGTTGACATATTCACAAATGTCCCGAGAATGCCTTGAGGGGTAGAGGTTTAGGGTCAACTTTCGTTTCAAGGATCTAAAACGACAAGTGCCCGAGAAGATAAATTCTTAAAATGGGAATTGCCCATTGTCTAAACACTCGCTTTTGTTCCTCTGTTGGCCTAAGTAAACTAGCAGTACTCACATTTACTGATATCTCCACAACACTCAATCTCTTCTAAATATATGCAACTTAGAGTTGATCTTTGGGTTTGAAGCAAATGTCTTTGTTGCATTCAAAAATTCGAGGACTGGTATAGAAATGATATATACATATGTCCATTCAAAAATGTGTGTATATGCATATGGGAAAACTACCCCATAAAAATGAAATGTTTAAAGAATCAAGAATGTAAAAATGCTTTTCTAAATGGAAATGTGATTTTTAATTCTAATAAACAATGATTTTTTTTTTTGTTGAGAATTTCTTTGTGAAATGATGAGAAAACCGTAGGGACCTTTGGATTATCTCCAGTCTTGACTCATTCTGCCCCTTCTAAGGTAGTGTGTAGGCTTGCCTCTTTTCTTGTTTTTCCATCATTGGATGACTATCTTGTCACGACTCCCTTATCGACCACTTCTTAATTTTTTAACGACCCCAAATTTCTTAGTATCATGCCTCGATGCCTCAATGTTTTGAAAGTGATACATTTATCTCTCTCTGTTTCCTTTTGCTCCTAGGCGTGTCCGGTCTTTAAACTAAGGTCCCGAGTGCATGTTTGTTTCTCGCTCATTGTCATTAAGTCCTCAAAGCTGACCTTCATTTTCTCGAGCATATTATTAAAGAATAAATATAAAAGATGGCATAGAAGTCAATTTCCTCTTCATCTACGGGGGTTGCACTTGGGTCACTAAACACAGATACCTCAAAGCACATTCCTTGAAGCTTTCATCAGGTTTCATCTTCGTACCCTAGAGATACCGACGACTTAGTGCTAGGTCCAAAGCACATCATATCACGGTAGGTCTGCTAGACTGTCGGGGAAGTAGTGGATCGGTAATTTTTCAATGTAGCCCTCCATTTTTTGCAGAAGATGGTCACACGAATCTTGGGGCATCTTGTTCCGTTATTATGTGGAAATCTTTGGAATCCGGAGGAACGACCAAATCGGGGCTCAAACAGAGTTTTCTTGTATTAAAGGCATCAAACTACTTTTTCTCTCTTTTTCTCTCGAGTCTATCTTTTAACTGCTCGAATCTTGATTTTTGAGTGTGTTCAATTCTTTTATTCACGATAAAACTCTAATTGTTCTTTGGATTACCCTCAAAAATTTTATGCAAGGTGTAAAATATGTCATGATTGTACAATGTAATGCAATGCAATGCAATGCAATGCAATGCAATGCAATGCAAATGCAAAATGCGGTGTTGATTCTCGAATGATCCTTAAAAGACTTTCAATCGGTAGAAAAATGTCTGGTTGCAAGAAACTAATAATGAATTACAGGTGACAGTTAGCTTCCTTCTGGAGATCTTGACTTCGTGAAGCAAAACCTGTGCTCCACGTCTCGACGTCATCTTCAGGATGATGGATGAATTCGTCTTCTCTTCTTATTCTATGGACTCGTGACGTCATGATCTTTATTTTTTATGGCTTCTAAAAATGACATCAACAAGTGTAGACATAATGCGATAAAGATCTTTTCTCGGGTGCAAACGAATAATACGCCTAAACAGGATGGATTCTATCGGTCCTAAGGGAGTACTTTAAAAATTTTAGGGTTTAAATTAAAATTCTCAAAGATCATTTGGTTCAAAAATTTTAACTTACTTAAAAATGAAACTTTTAGGTTTCTTTTTGTTATTATTATTCTTCTAAAAGTTTTATGAGAGAAGAAGTTTCAAAGCAAAATAATAATATTTTTTGAGTTAAATTAAAATCTGAGAATTTAAAAATGGTCAAATGTGAAGATTTAAAATTAGGATTCTGCGGCCCTGACTGAATCTTCTGCGTCGCACGTGCCTTATTGTCGTACCGTCTTCTTTCGCGATTGGTCTTTGCTCGACCTAACTTGATACTGTAATATTATCGTTCCGGGCAAAGCAAACTTTTTCTATTTTGAAAGCCTTTTAATGAACTGTTCTTGAATCAACACCATGTCATGATATGCAACATGAATGCAAATAAAGGCGTTGATTCCGCTGGTAATCACCCTTTCGAACGACTTTCATGGGAATTAAAGGGTCCAGATTACAAAAAGATCCATATTACAAAAGGAGTCCCTATTACAAAAAGAGTCTATTACCAAGTCTTAATTACAAAATAAAATTCTACACATAAACTCTAGCTCTACCTCCTACCTCCTCGACAGCTCTGAGCAACTTGATAAACCTTGGTGCTTCTTCCATGTCCGGGGTTATGAAAGGTCGGAGAGTCGTGGCTTCGGTAGCTAAGTTATTCACACACCTTGTAGCTCGTTGTATGTCCACCATTAGGTCTCGTGTGTATACTTTGGCACTACACGCTCGCTTAAACAAATTGTTATGTCGGATCTGTTGAGTAATCTCTAACCGATGTCACGCGACTGGATCGATGCTGTCCTTCCTAAGACACCTTTTTTCCATGATGAAAGATTTTCTAATCGGGCAAACCACTTGAATCAACGCCTCTATGTAATGTGGATGCAATGATAATGCAACAAAAATATGTGTAAAAATAAAATAAAACACAAAAAGAAATGAGTTAGTACCGGATAAAAATAATAAATACATAAATAAAAAGACAAAATTAAACAGAATAAACATACAAAACAACCATATTTATCCCGTCTAAAACACCTAAGGTTATCCGCATGGCTCTAACAGGGTGGGTTTCTATGTTCTCTACATGCAGTGTTGGTGCTAGGAGGTACCCGAATTGTCCTTGTTGTCCTCTACTAAGAGTAGCAAGGCCCCGATCATCACCCATTATAGGCTCCTTTCAACCGGGTTCAATTCAAGGGGACCCATTCGCTTATGCCCGCATCTGAAGGAACGATATCCTTACGAAAAGCATAAGGTACTCGAGCCCCGAAGGTACTTGCTAGGCCCATACGGAGAACGATATCTCCACGAAAGCATTAGCGTTTTCCCCACTTAAAAAGACGGGTTTATATGCAATATTTTAAATGCGTTAAAATAAACGCGCAATTATGACCGAATGTTAATTTAATAGTTACTTTAATCCGAATTTCCAATATTAGTAAAGCGGTAATTATTTTAAAAGCTTGACTCTCATTTGTTTTTGAAAAACAAAAATGTCCCAAATGAGTCGCCATCCAGAATGATGTCTTTTTTTTTGTATTGTATATATCGCTAAAATAAAAACGATGATTTTCTAAGGATTTTTGAAAGGTGTTTGGATATAAAATATTTATTCCGTGGGGTTTACAAAACCTTATAAAAATGGAGTCGCCACCGCCACTTAGGTAGGCGGACACCATAAAACCAGAGATTCAAAAGACAGGTTCGGGAGTCGATTACGGATGGGGAAAGATTAGCACCCCACACCGCCAAAATTGGTACTTTAATAATTACCGCTTTATTAATATTGGATTTTCCGGATTAGAGTGACGATTATTTTAAAATTCAGTCATAATTGCGAATAAATTTTAAAGGCCCGTTATCCGAGAATAAACGCCCAACCACTATCACTACGCCTGATCATCGCCCCCGTTTACGTTCGGATAAAAAAGGCACCGCATTGACAATTTATATATCATATGCAATCTTAGTGGCAAAAATATAAAACATGGGAAAATATTTAAATACAATAAATATTGACATAATGTAATACTAATCTAACATAAAATGCTAAACTAAAACATACATATATACATATTAATCTAACTCATAAATAAAAACATATCTAGCATAAATAAAATATTAATATACAACACAAATTTAAAACATATTAAATATTAATCTAACATATAAATAAAAACAAACTCAACATAAATAAAATACTATTCTAAAACCTACATAAATAAATATTAATCTAACTCATAAATAAAAACATATCTAACATAAATAAAATATTAATATACAACACAAATTTAAAACATATTAAATATTAATCTAAAACATAAAAATAAAAAATAAGACTAAAATTTTAAGATAACTAATACTTCATTAAATTATAAAAATTACAACACTAATAAAAAAGGAAAGAAAATATACCTAACTAGGAGCTCGAATGACGAACTCCGCCGAGATCTACCGCGACCCCTCCAAAAATTTAACTAGATCGGGCCTAAAATAGGACCCCGATCGAATGTTGGATCGAACCAACTGGGGTCGAGGGCACTGCCCCCAACCCCGGCCAGCCTTGCGGCCGGCCATGCCCCCATGAATTGGGTGGCAATTCAATTGCCACTTTCATGGCAAAATTGGGCGTCCATTTCTCTTCAATTGGGGTGCCTATTTATAGGCAAATGTGATGGAAAATTGGGTGACGTGGAGCACCCTGCTCCACGCAAATTTCCTTTTTTTTTTTTTTGATTTTTGATTTTTTTTATATATAATTTTACTATTATAATAACACTAATAACACTAAAACCCGATCAAAAATAAGTGATTACAACATTATTATGATAATTACAACCTAGATAAAAATGAATAATTACAACATGCTGGGGAACAAAGTCCCAGTTGCTTGGCTAAACTGGCGGAGGTAGCGGTTGCTTCCGCTGCTCAGCCGTACGAGCAAGTATGCTGACAAACAGTGGCGGAATAAACTTGGTGACCAAGTATCTTAGAGGCAATGAAAAAAAGTCCTTCATTTGCTTTAGTTGGCTTATGATTGCCTAATTCAGTATTTTGTTTGCTAGCGTAGACTGAGCTAGAGAGGTAAAAGAACAAATTTTGCTCAGATGAAATTTAAATTAAGATCAATTTATTAATATAAGTTTATTTTAAAGTCCTCATTACTCAAGGAATAAACAAAAGTCACCATTAATACCCTCTAATAATGACACACCGTGTCATCAATTAATATTACTTTAGTTCTTGGCAATGAACTTGGTGACCAAGTATCTTTAGAGGCAATGAAAAAAAGTCCTTCATTTGCAAGGAGTTGGCACATGATTGCCTAATTCAGTATTTTGTTTGCTAGCGTAGACTGAGCTAGAGAGGTAAAAGAACAAATTTTGTTCAGATGAGGGGTACGGGATTGGTAATTAGGTAAAGGGTCATTTGCTATAAATTTCAGATTGTAAAGATAGACATTGGGATTTTTTTTATTTATTTTTGGTCATCAGACCCGAATGAAAATAATAGCTTTGTAAACAAACTGAACGTTAAGCGAATTGTTTATGAATGGTTCAGTGAGAAGTTCGTTTATTTATTAAACGAACAAATATAAACAAGATTTCTATTCGGTTATTTAAATGAACGAACACGAACGAATAATTCGTTCGTTCATTTACGTTCGTGAACGTTATGTAATCCGTTCGTTTATATTTATTCACAAATGTACATTTATATTTATTATTTTTTATAACAAAAGTATTATATTTAAAAAAAATTATTCACATATGTTCGTTTAAAATTATTCACATATGTTTGATTATGTTTGTTCGTCTATGTTTGTCTGTGTTCGTTTATGTTTGTTTATCATTTTAATGA
Source organism: Hibiscus mutabilis (assembly GCA_019671005.1). Taxonomy (NCBI): domain Eukaryota; kingdom Viridiplantae; phylum Streptophyta; class Magnoliopsida; order Malvales; family Malvaceae; genus Hibiscus; species Hibiscus mutabilis. The sequence goes on along the minus strand of JAGYYJ010001058.1, from coordinate 26,392 downwards.
ACGATCATGAATAAGCTATATTCCTTAACGAACGAACACAAACAAGAAATTATGTTCGTTCGCTTGTTCAGTTAAAATTAAATGAACTAATATGAATATACCATCGTTTGTGTCCGTTCGATTCGTTTACAGGGCTAAAAAATAGGGAATTGCAATTTTTTTATGGAAATTGGATAACAATTGTATCAAATATATGCAGCTGATCTAGTTTACTGATACTCCATTTGAAAGTTAATTTGATGCAAGTTATTAGGATTCATGTTCGTGTGTATTTATAAGGATATAATTAATTTTTTCTTGAAAAAAGATCATAGATTAAAACAAAATTAATTACAATTACAAACATGTTATTTTACCCAACATTGTCAACCAAGTAAATTTAGGTCCTGTTTGCGATTGAAATTAGGTGAAAAAAGCCGGTTTGAGAAGTCAGAAGCAACAAAAAACTGACAGTTTAATATATATATATATATATATTAAATAAGGTCATTTGTTACAGGGATTTAAGTGGGATATTATGAGGCTTGTGTTACCAAGTGTTTCATATTCCAAGCTTGAGACAGTTAAAGTCATCGTATCCGATGGTTTCGAAGAGATGGAAATCGTCGAACACTTTTTGAAGAATGCATCGGTTTTAAAGAAGTTGATTTTATGCTACGGTAGTATAAGTGAAGAAATAAAGGCAATGGTTGCGGATGAACAGAGGGCTTCCGGTAAGTGTGAAATTCAATTTTATCCAATTTAGATGATGGATTTTAGCTTATTCTGGTTTATTTTCTTTTGTACGACTTAAGTTATTGAATGTTATCTTTGAAAAACTGCTATAGTTTGTGAACCATTTCAGATTACATTAATCGAGAGCGGAATTCAAGTATTCTAATGCTTGACTCAAGTGGTTACAATCTCGAATTATAACGTTCTGTATGCATATTTGTCGAATTATAACGTTCATCTGTCTTCAATTGTGCAGCTTAAGATTGATTAGCCTCTCGATAAGATTTTGGAACGATACATTTTGTTCTGTATCTGATGTAATCCTTTATAATGTAACAAGATCATGTTACTCAGTCCGGTTTTTGTCGTTGCTCTGCTGATAAATGTTGTACGAACCGATTAGATTAAGCTGATAACTGTGAAGTTGTAGCGTTGCGATGAACAGTCACAAACTCTAAATTTTGATAATAAAAATAGATACGAAAGATTAAAAAAATAAAATAGACATGGTAAAATTTGAAACCCCAAATTTAAAATTAAATCAAACTTATATATCCACATTCATGATATTAATGTCGTGCGTAGCATCAATTCAATCCGAAACATAATCGATCTATAGTAACTCGTATGGTACTCGACATCTAATGACGGATGATAAAAAAATTAATTTTACTTCTTAATATTTTTAAAAATTCATATTTTTAATTAATTTTTTTAAAATTCTAATTTGTTTTCACAAATATTAATCTTCTTGATATTAAACCATGGCTTAATCTAACGACGGACATAAAGTTTTATATCAAGGGTGTGAATTTTAATATTTAATAAAATTATATAAAAAATTAAAATTTTAAAAATAAAGTACTAAATTATTAATATAAAATAAAAAATAAAATATATAAAAATTAAAAAATTTTAAAGATGCGACAGTTCTTTAATCCTTCTCGATCCATCGCATGTAGTATCACCCCTTGCATATCCTTGCACATCTTTCACAGAGTTACTAACAGAGTGCGACGTTGCCTTGACGGCGTTAAGAGAAGTTATATATACATGTACACACCCAATAGGAGTGACCCCACCGCACGCAAGGAGGCAAGTAGTGTGACAGATCAACGTCAGGAGATGGGCGCACGTGAGTAGTTGCTCCCTTCTCACCCACGCCTCACGTGCTATACATACTATGCTTATAATTTGTTTTTCTTTTTGCAAAACAACACACCGCCGTTAAAAACAAAACCCTAAACCTATAATAATAACAATATAAAAGAAATTTCAGAAAATTTTATCAGTGATTTAGTTTAAAGTTTTAAATTTAAAATTTAAGATTATAATTTATAGTTTAAAGTTTTATGGTTAGAATTTTGAATTTGAGGATTTAAAATTAAAATTTTATATTGTGAGTTTAAATATAAAGGTTTGTATAAACAAACATGATTGTTTTAGTTATAGATTTTATTGATCTAACTAATTTAAGTGGACTATTTAATTCAAATATGCAATCTCATGTTAAACTATTTAATTAACATCTAATCAAAGTTGATATTCCTTTCACCACAATCATATATTTTGCATTTATTATTGAAAATATTTTATTTTAACACAATATTCATATTATTTATTTATTTAATTTGTTGTTTGTAGTGTCAAATTTATATGTTTTAACCAATAATCAGTTGTTCGAGTGAGAGGAGGCATTAGATTCTTTAAGTAAGGTCAAAGGTTTAAATTTTGACGTTATGAATGAAATAATTGGGTTGGGAGGTCACCTCATAATAGATATTTATAATACTCAATTCAAATTAGTCCACGAGTAAGTTGAATATGGAAGAATGGAATCGCGTAATATCCACAAAGATAACTTACACCGTTCATCACTCAACTATCTTATCACTCCTATTTTAGTCACTCAACTTTCAAAATTTTTAATTTACTAACTGAACTTTCGAATTACTCCTATTTTAGTCACTCTAAATTATTTTATTATTATTTTAATATGACATAGAATTTTTTTATTATTATTAAATATAAAAGTAATTAAAATAAACTATAAAATCAATTATTATTAAATAAAAATAATTTGAAATTAAAACTTTTAAAATTAGGATGATTTGTGTATTTTACCCCATCCACAATTATCGTTAGTAAATTGTAAATTTTAAAAATTGAGTTAGTAAATTGTAAATTTTAAAAATTGAGTGACCAAAATAAAAGTAAGAAGATAGTTGAGTGATGATTTGTAAATTTTACCCCATCCACAATTATCGTAGCGTGAGTTGTACACGTGATTTGGTACGCTGAGGGAAATGAGGATGTGGTGGGCATACATTTTAAATCACGTGGTATATGCGGATTTTACGGGACAACTGACACCTGTCCTTTCACCAACATTAAACTAATAAAAATTTAAAAGTCCAAATAAATATAAAAAAATACAGCGTTTTTAGTAAAGTAATTATTATCATAAGAACAAATAAATAAATAAATAAATAAATAATATTGTTAACTGATCCCTAAACGGATTCCTTAGCAAAGGAATGTCCACTTTACAGGGAAAAACTTCTGTTACTAAAAACAAAGACTTATTCGTTAAAATATAATTTGTTCTTAGCGACAACTAATTATTCTTAACGGAGACGATAATAGATGTTTTTCGGATTCAGATATCAAACTTATAATATAATAAATGAATAAATTTATATTTTAAAATACATATTTTCCCAAAATTATTTATGTATACATATTAGAGATTAATTATAATAATTAATTATTAGTTGGTCTAATTAAAAGAGACGTTAGATATTTTAGACAATTTTTAAGTTTCAGATATTATTGTTGCGAATGAAGTAAACCGAGTTGAAATATGCTTATGCAATATCTAATTTATCTGAGTTGGATTAGTTAACCAATGAACCAAATAACGTTATTAATTTAATATTTCAAAACTATGATCAAATTTTAAACTGGTCTTTAAACTTCAAAACGTTCTAACTGAGATCTCAAATTATAAGTTACACATTAGTTAAATCTTTTCATTAATTTAACGTTAGCTATGCTAACTCAGATATGAGATGGAATATATTTAAAATGTGTTTGAATCTAACTACTTTTTTTGAAAAAGTTCAAAAACAATATGTTATACGGTAAGTTTCGAGCTTTTTTTTAAGTGTTTTTAGAGTTATATTCAAAGATATACTATTTTTTAAATATTCATCGACGGGATGATATTAGAAAAAATAAATTACGGTATTCTAATTAAAAACGATAAAAATATTCTTTGAAATAATATTATATTCATTTTTAATAATTTTATATGCATTTTAAATAAAAATAATTTCGGGTGCTCACCGACCTTTATAGGAAGATTCTAAGAATTGGCTTGAAAAAAATAAGAAAAAGAAAAGAGAATTGATGGATGGATGGAAATGTTGGATTAATGAGAGAATATAATATAAAGAAGAAATGTGTGGAACAAAAATATGAAAACAAATCAGCCATGTTCTTATGTAGTTATTTTTATTATATAAGAATTAAAAAGATTAATTATATATAATTGATATAGACAAGCCAAGCTGTTCCTTTGTACCTAATGCTATGCTCGCCACGATTGTCGCTGTTTAAACAATTAACCATTTGCCATTACCATATAGTATATGCCAAGGTCAATAATATTAATATTATATAAAAAAACTAGTTTATAAACCCAACAAGTGTCATAGTAAAAAAGTAGATTATGTTCATTTTAGGATACATGAGTTCAAATCGCTATATGTACAATGTGCATGTACATTGTCAAAAGATTAAGAATATGTATGAACATATACTACCATGCAGTCACATGTAAATTATTAAAAAAACTAGCTTTTATTTATTTTCTCTCCAAAAATTATTAGTAGTTAATAAAAAGAACACATATATAAGGATCACAAAATAACTTCCAACGGCATGGATTGCTATTTATTTAACAAATAATATGAAAAGAAGGCTTAAATATATATATATATATATGATATTTTAAAAAATACATTACATTAAATTAAAACAATATGGTAAGATATGATAAATATAATTATAACATAGAATAAACAATTTAAATTTGATTTTCAAGTTATCGATCAAGTTGAATTCGAATGTTTGTTCAATTCAAATTATTTATTAAGCCTACACAAATTTCCGGATATCCTGATGTTTAACTTTATTATTTAATGGTATAGTCAATAATATTCGCTTTATTAGTCGACTGGTACTGGTCGAGTACTACAAAAGTTTATTATTGGATAACTTTTATAACTTAAATTATTTCATTTACAATGTTAAAATTCGAACTCGAAACCTTACTTAAAAAATTTAGTATTGTATTCTGCTAAACCAATTGATAGATGATTTTAAGTTAGGGTGTGTTCATACACCACAATGTAATTGCATAAAAATGAAATAACTACCCTAGTAAATTACACACGTGTAATTAGAAGGGAACATAGTTTTTTTATAGGTGTATGTCTGGTAAAGTGTAATTTTTTCTCATGTTTGATATTACAAATAGTAATTATACAACTACATAAGTTTAAATTTGTTTAAAAAATGATTATAAATTTAAAGAGTTTAATTATGGTATAATTATATCAGTTCTTACTGCTCCTACTAAGAATTGAATAGTGTAATTAGAACACCAATCACATTTAATTTTATAGTACTCACAAATTAATTTGAACTCAACTGATTAAACTATCTTCTGTTAGACAAACAGTTTAATATTTTATCATGAATCTAATTCAATATCTTTAAATTTTGAATTAAACTCCAACTTTTTACAACTCAAATTAGCCGTGGGAGAATCTAAAAAAGTTGCACATGGGAGTCATACCCGATAAAAAGGCGTTTCCCGGCACATAGAAAAAGAACAGAGACGTGACTTTTCCTCCTTTATCACCAACATCCTCCGATCTCAGTTCCCCCGTCTCCCTTTGTCCTTTTCAGACACACTCTTATCTTCCACCAGTCATTAACTCATCACAACAGCTAATCAGGATCAGTGCCAATAACCAGTAAATGATCTGAATTCGAATATTCCATCAAAGTTTTGTTTGAAATTAAGTAAATTGAAAAATAAATTTAAATCAAATATATTATACCTACTACTATGATTCTCGTCATAATTTTTTCGTATTACGATCCTCTGCTCACTAAATTCTCCGAGATTACTCTTTCGAAGCCACCCTTATGACCATGCTCAGCAAACACGTTACCAGAGTGAGACATGATGAAGTTCTCCGGAATAACCTCATTTAAAAGCTATTATGACAAACGTCAAGTGAATCTATTAATTGACAAACAAAGTTAGCCTGTTCAACCATGCATCACTGTTAGATCTCTCTGCATATATATGTGAAGAATTATCAATTTTCTTCAAGTTGAATCTCGGATAAAAGATTGATCTAAACCTTATTTTTATTATTAATATTGACCACAATTCTTCGTCCACATGTGAATCGCCTTAAAATCCCACCACGATTATTCTATTGGACTCATCAATAGAATACATATATGATATTTCAAAACTACTTCGATAAGTTAACACCTCATTGATAATTCGGAATATTTTGAAATATATTTTCTGTTTGGGACCTGAAATCCAATGGAGACTGGGTCCCCAACACGAAGAATCTGAGTAATTGAGCCAAGTTGCAAGGATGGGTGAGTCACGTGAGTGAAGTTTGAGTAGGGGTGAGTTGGGGAAATGAAATCTAGGGTGGGGGCAGGTCTTGAATGGCCTGACGGGGCAGGTGACTACGGCCTATCTTCACATGTAATGTGAGCGGTACCATACGCCTAGCTAGTCTTACTCTTGGCCTATCCGTAATTAACTATTTTGGGTTTTGATAACGATAGCCACTATATCATTAATTACTATTAAATTTATTTTCTTATTTATCTTCTTACATATTCAATTCATTAGCTGACTAATTCATATTGAATATTATAAAGTTTTATTATGATAGTAGTTCTCCTAATTCAATTTATTTCATTCACATTATTAAAATTAAGATTTTTAACTTAAAACATTTAGCGTCTTATCCCACAACATCAATTCTTATCTATAGTACATTATGTAATATACTTTTTCCTATGTACTAATTAATTGGATCAAATGTTTTGTAAAATATGACTCAAATTGTGTATTGCCTTATATTTTAAAATATTTTAATCGTATCCTTTAAATATTAACATGGTATGCCAATTAAATGCTAATTTGATTTCGGATAATAATACATTTATAACGCGTAGATCAAATTTAGAATGCATGTATATTTACTATGTAAACGGCTTTGATCCATCGTGCTAGAAGGCAACTTCATTAAAATTTAAGAGAACCATTTTTAACATGTCAAATACTAATTCCATGTGTGATTGATTCAAAATATATTTAAAATTTTATCCTCATTTTTTAAGTATTATTCATGTCATATGTAAAATAACATTTAAACTGGCTGTTAAGCTAGTAGAAAGATCTAATTGCTACAAAAATATTTCAAAGATTCAATTACATAGTTTTGAAGTAAAATATTAATGAAGATGACCCTTATAACTTAATTTATTTTATTTATAACATTAATATTCAAATTTTTAATTTTATTTATAAAATTTAACAAATACGCACTAATTAATTGAGCAATTAAAAATGCTTATATTATTATATTTTATATAAATTTGAACCCGATATTTAACTTAAAAATATTATATTTCAACTTGAGCCCTGACACATTATCTTACTCCATCGACATATGTTAGTATATATCATTTTCAAACTATATAGAGTTTAATTTAAATCATCGAGTTCCGTGATCCATAGAATGCCACGCCCGAATTAAAAAGGGAAAAAATCAAATGAAGCCGTTAACTTAACCTTAACGTCGTCAGCCCAGCCGCAACGTCGTTACTCCAACGCCGTTAACAAAAACCAACATATATATATGATTAGAAAATAAAATAAAACGCAAAAAAGAAAGCATATGAAAAGATTTTTGGATCAAGCGGACGACGCTAAAGAAAACAGAGAGAAAGAGCATGCGAGAGTTTCATTTTCTCCGACGCCAAAAAACCTCGTGTACGGCCGAATTGATTTGAATAAAATACTCGGTATCTGCATTATTACACGGTTGTTCTTTCCGAGTTTATAATCCAGTGTTTAGATCAGCGGTTTTTGTTGGTTCATCTGAAATTCTACGTTAAAATCGTTTGTTTTGCTTCAGATCAAAGCAGGTATGTACTGCATCTTTTTTGTTTCGTTGATTGTTATTGTTTGGAATTAGTTCATTAGTTTTGACTTGAATTACGCATAATTGAGCTTTTCTTAAGGTGTTGAAATCTTCGTTTTTTTCTTCTTAATTTGTGAAAATTTTCTGGTGGCATTCGGTCAGTTAAATGAGTGGAGTAGATCTCTCGGAGCTGTGATCGGTCGAATTTCCTCGGTGAAAAAAGTTACGAGAGTTGAGGAAAATTAACTGGAATCTGAATTCAATTGTTTAAAAAGCTTTTGATTTCGAAAGCGTTAGTGAATGCGACTCCGATCTCAGGTGGAGACGAAAATTTTCCCGTCGAACATCACTTTCTCGATGTGAAACAGATCTGAATTAAAGCAATCCGGATTGAAGAATTGTCACTCTTTTCCCCCTTCAGATCCTACAGCTCAATCTCTTCGAGTCCATCGAATTGCTGTAGAATTTTTATTTTCGCTCGTCAAAAGTCGTCTTTCATAGTTATATTTTCCGATCCATATTTTACTGCTAAAAAGAAAAAATTCTGAAGCCATTGATGGAGCTTCCTCAATCCTGGCCCATGGAAGCAGAAGGTAATTTACTTTACAACGGCTTTTTTATTCCTTTTACACACACACAAATCAAAATGGTTTACTTTCATTTTACGAGATAATAAAATCAGAAATAATTTACTGGAAAAAATTTGTGAACTAATTGTTTTTTATTACTATTAGAATACTAATTACAAATTTGGTTTTGAAGAACAGGAAGGAAACCAACGCATGACTTTCTGTCACCTTGCAGTCATTCGAGCGTCCAACAAGATCCAAGGTCACCTTCTCAAGGTAATTTTCTTCTCTGTTTTCTTATTTTCACGATCCCAAGAAAAAATGATACTAAAAAACTCAATATCATCCGCCTCCTTAACTATTTTTCTCCCTTCTCCTGCTAAATTTGCATTTTTATTAATATTAACATCATTAGAGTATTTTACATTTTTATTTTTTATATAATTGATGCTTAAAACTAATTAGTATTAGATTTAATAATATAATTTTTTTTATCATGCATGTAAAATTTTGATTTTGAACCGATTAAATATTTATATTATATTGAACGATAATAGTGCGTGTATTAAAAATATATATAGAATTATGAAATGGTACGGTAACGACGGATTTTTTAACTTCACAAGCTGAGTTAACAAATCAATGTTTATAATTTGGAGGATTTGTTTAAAATTTTAGCAGTAATTGAAGATAAACGGTAAGTTTAAAATTTTATTTGCTAAATTGAAAAAAAAATATTACAAATATAAAAAATAATTATTCATATATTAACCAAAAAGTTTACATTCTAAAAAAATAATTAAGTAATTTTTAATTTATTCAAAATTTGAGAGACAAGAACTCTTCAATACTTTTTAAAAAATAATTAAAACAAATAGATCAAAATGAAATGAGAAATTGATTTATTCATAGTCAATATTATTTTCAGATTTTATAATTGATATGAATAGAATAAAATAGCTATATTTAAATATTAACTACAAAATCATATAAGATAAATTAGATATTATTATTTTTTCTGAAATTAAGAAAGTTATACCGTTAATAAAAGATATAGTCAAATTTAAAAATATATTATATTTACATTTTCCAGTTTGTTTTATGTTTTTTTAGTGTGTTTCGGCGGCCATATTTAGAGTTTTATTCCGGATCTGGATGTGGTGGACTGCACGTGACTGCATTTTTCCTCGAACGAATTGGCCAGTCGAAACTTTATATGGGCCAATGAGAAATTAAATTAAATAGTGGCCGTCATAACAATGAATAAAAAGGGAAAAACCGAAATAAAACAAATTTTGTGATAAGATATATTAATGGAGGAATAGTTATAAGTACGAAATAATTCATTGTTGAAAGATTAGCATTTATTTTTTTTATTTTTTACTGAATTAGAAAAAAAATATTAATTTCATTTTATTTCTGTCTTTCCTGAGTGACACTAAGCACGGACTGATCTTTCTTTTCCGTATATGTGTGTATATATATAGGATTTACTAAGATATAATCTATGAGATGTAATTAAATATTCAAAATTTACTCAAAATTTAATTTATGTGAATAAATACAAATAATGAATATTTAACCCTAGAAACAATTACACATAAACCAGAGGGGAATTTTGTGCAAATATATTTGTACATACACATATATGAACATAATTTGTCTGCTTCTTTTCTATGTCTCTTTATATGCTTTATCAATATTTTTATGCCATGTGTATTAATGATTTTATTTTACTGTTTTATTTATCGTTTTTTATTGATAATACGTGTATCATAAAATTGTTGGTGTGACAGAAAAGGGGCACAAAAAAATAGAAAATAAGCATATAATTTCTATTCCATATACATATGAACATAATCCGTCTATCATCTTTTCTGTGCTCTTTTCTATCACATCGATGATTTTATGTCACGTATTAGTGATTTTATTTTTCTTTTTTGTTGATTATTTTTGTTTTATTGATAATACACATGTTATAAAAGTATTGATAAGACATATAAAGAGGTACAGAAAAATATAGACGATTTCTGTTTTATATATAGACGAACAAAATCCATCTATCCTATTGTTGCGTTCTTTTATATATCTCACTAATAATTTTATGTCAGCGTGTTAATCATGGTTTTTGTGTCCCTTTATATTTATTCTGATCCTAACTTTTCTTTGTTTTGTCGTCTAAATGTCCAGGTGGTTATCTTAAAACTCGTGACTTCCTACACCTGGAAAGACCAGGGAAGGCATGTGCCAAGGAAGAAACACCACTCGAGGAAGATATGGCTGAAATGTCGCCGCCGCCGGCACCACCACCTCGTTCTGCAGAACACATTCTGCCGGGTGGAATTGGAACTTACAGTATAAGCCATGTTTCCTATAAAACAGAGGGGCCATTATTCGCTACTGTAGCTCAAAGGAGCAGTAGCGAGAGAAATGATGAAACCTCCAACTGCAGTTCTTACACCGGAAGTGGTTTCACCCTGTGGGAAGAATCTGCAGCGTCGAAGGGAAAGACAAGGAAGGAGAATACCGGCAAAACACCCGCCGTGAGAGGTAAAAACTTTTCTTACTCTCTTTTAGTACTTCAATTTTGAATACTATCGCGATAACTATAACATGAACGTACGGATTTTTGGTTAAGTGAATATCCTTGTGCATATAGTTTCACCCTTATTAGCACAAGAGATTGACATTTATGAGCAAAAGGTCAGCTAAAGTATACCTAAATAAATGCAGCTGTTAGGTTTGTTCCCCATTTCATTTGCGTGCGCATGCAATCGCTCTAGTTACAAATTGGTGAGTGGGGCAGGGTTTTCGTAGCATACAAGGCTTAATTATATGACTGGGATTTCAATCCCCACTCATAACAGTAAAAGTATATTTCATAACTAATTATTTCTTCATAGAAAGCACCTATGACAGACCGTGGCAGATCTCAATAATGGGGTTCAATTTTTTTTTCTTTCTAAATGGATATGCAGATTTCGTTTTTTTTGTTTCCTTTTTCCTTTGCACACTAAACTAAAATTTGTTTTTAGGGAAAAATTAACACTAAACATGAAAATGGGTATGCAGTTGTTCCCCATGAGACTTCATGCATTCGCCCCTGCTAACATAAGGGATTTTAATTATTACTAGATACCTTGCTTTTCTCAACAAAAGTACCCATAATAGACCATAAGTAATTTGTATAGTAGTAGAATAACAAGGACTCAAAAAATAAATCATGGTTAACATGTAATATTTTGTGTTCTTACTATAAAAAAAATATTCAAAATACTTAGAAATTAATTGGTATTAGACAGATTTTATCATATTGATAAATTGAAAAGATAATATAGATATATCATTTCCTGTTTTAGTTTTTTTTTCTTTTCGAATTGCATTTACTTGGGCGTCAAATTTTAAGTCCATTACTTTCTAGGCAATCATACTTCATGCAAGTAAGTTGTTTATTAATTAGTACTTTTTCGAATGATAATACTCAGAATTCGCAAATAAGAAAGTGAAAATTATGAGATCTAATTTAGTACGCATAGGGTAAAAATGATGATTCCACTAGTTTAAAAGCCGTTATGTTCGTATAATTGAATGAAATTTTGGCTGCAACTCTTGACAGAAGCGGCAGGGAAGGAGCGGCAATGGGCCACATCATCGTTGGAGAGAGCATCGCAGTCATCAACAAACAACCACCACAACAGTTTGAGCTCTCTCTCTTCCTCACGGTTGGACCAAACACAGTTTTGTTTCTTTCATTGCCCTTTTATTTCTGCTTTAAACATTAAAAGATTTATCTTCGGGATCTCATCAACAGGCCATCCTCAAAGCAGAAAAGCTTCATGGAAATGATAACATCAGCAAAGGGTAGCTCCCAATATGACGATTTTGAGGAAGATGAAGATTTCATTCTCAAGAAACAGAGTTCTACTATTTCCCATAGTAAAGGCAATCATTCTTTTCGGCATATTTTTGGGTTTAGACATTAAAATATGACCGCTACCGATAAGTCTGAATAACATAGTGCTGTATATTATTGCTTAATTGAGTTATTGCTTTTGCTTCTTTTTGCAGGGGAATTGAGAGTAGAAGTAGATGGGAAGAGTGCAGCCGATCAGAAGGCCAATACCCCAAGATCAAAACATTCTGCAACTGAGCAGCGGCGGCGGTGTAAAATTAATGACAGGCAAGTATAACTATAACCTTTTTGTTTTACTTATTAGTTCTAGTGTGCTACGAGGGGGAGTTTCATGTGGATTTGTGGGTAGTTAGTGAATTATGATTGTTTGAAAGTCTTTCTCAAAGTGAGTTTGGACATTGTTTGGCAAACCAGAAATTGCTTAGTCTCTTCATTGTTCTTGAAGTTGTATCCAACACTTGTACTCGAGTCAAAGTAATATAAATATTAATCACTGTTAAGTACTAAAACCCAGCAATTCTTTTGCAGGTTTCAGATGTTAAGAGGTATCATTCCTAACAGTGATCAAAAGAGAGATAAGGCCTCATTCTTATTAGAGGTAACTAGATTTCTTTTAATAGTTAAGATTTAGTCTTTGTCTATCTAAAAAATTTCAAAACTTTTTAACAACGGCGTGTTCAATCTACTCGCAGGTTATAGAGTACATTCAGTTTTTACAAGAAAAAGTAAACAAATATGAGGGAACATATCAAGGATGGAACCATGAACCATCAAAATTGATGCCATGGGTAAACTTTATACTTGATTTTATTAACTAAGAATTTCTTTTGAATATCAACAACCTCTCAATGCCTGATCATCGACTTTATCCGAAATAGAGCAACAAAGAAAGACCCACCGAAGATCATGCCGATCAATCTCGACTTATAAATGGTGTGCCCACTCCAGCCTTGGTTTATTCCGTCGCCCCAAACATTCCCGGAACTGCAATTAACACTGTAGAATCTGATATGAGCACAGCTACTACAATGAGACCAATAGACCTTGGTCCTGGCATGATGAATAAGGCAATGCCCTTTCTTGTGTCACCACAGCCAAACTTCGTTACCTCAGCCCAGAGTACACCCAGATTGCCATCCGATGCAGAAACCAACGGTGCTTTTCCTATTAAAAAGCCGAAAGAACAAGAGCCGACAGTTGAAGGTGGCACAGTCAGCATCTCAAGTATATATTCTCAAGGGTAAGCTTTTCCTATATATATGTGTGTGTATTATGAAAGCAGCGGTTGTAATAATCGACCATGGTGTTTGAGACAGGTTGTTGAATACTCTAACGCAAGCACTGCAGACATCAGGAGTGGATTTATCACATGCTAGCATATCAGTGCAGATTGACCTCGGGAAGCAAACTGCTATTACTTCTACTGCTCCAACATCCACACATAAGGTTTGTTTCCATTGCATTTGGTGTTCCTTTCTTTTCTCCTATGTCATGTCAAATATATATTGATTTCTTTTTCATATATTTAAAAACTATATGCTCGAATTTGTACTTGTAATGTATCCGATACTCATAATGAAAAGGTCCGAACAACATATATTCTCTTCGCATTTTTCTCTTGTTATTAGAATTTTGAACCTAATCCTTCCCAATTTTTACTCTGCTCTAGGGTAGGGAGACTCCTACAAAACAAGGGACGGAACATTCAAGATTTGGATTTATTGAAGATTCTGATCGACCCATAAAGAAGCTCAAGACCTGAAACAAAAGAGGAAGGTAAAGCTTACACATTTTTAACATTGTTGTTATTTTAATTAATTAATATTTTTTTGGAGTAGCCTACATTGTTCAACGGCTACGTTACTCGAATTCGAATTTAGGTAAACGTGGAATACAAATATATGTATTCCATATGAAAGATCATATTTTGGTAGCCAACAAAACAAATTACTCCATGTAATCTTTATCTTCCGTTTTGTTTAGTAGCAAAATTTTCAATGTCATAGATTTTACTATATTGTTTTTACACGGATGAAGAACGAAATAAAATTTTTGGACGGGTCTAATTTGCATCACGTTTATATTTTTTATGTTAATTTCGGAACTTGAGTGATCGTTTATTTAAAAAAAATTATAGAGACGAACAATGAATTATATATTATATATTTTATTTTTTTTAGATAACGACTCCTACTAATCCCCACTTGGTACGGCTAGCCTTTGATGTGATTAACACAATAAATCAAAGCTAATGTCATGGCAATCACAGTTCATCTAAGAATCCATAGATGGGGGTGAGAAAATGGGGATTAGGTTTTCGGATTCCAAACCCTAAGCACTTTGTCCCTTTGCCCAAACAAGACAATATGGTTGAATAGAAAATAGAGGATGGAGGTGCACATTTGGGAATATAACATGTACCATACCTAGTCCAGTGTAGATCTGTTTAGGGTTGTGGTCGAGATCCCATTATTTTATTTTTGAGAATTTTTATTTGGAAGTTAGTTATACTCTTTTTTTTACAAAATTAAAAAGTTACGTTTTCGTTGAAAAGGAGAAAACAATGTGTAAGTAAAGATAACACATTTTTATCATGAAAATCCAATGGACGTGAAAAACAAAATCAAAAATTTTTACTTAACAATCTTCTTCTTCTATAGATAAAATTCAACAAGTATTAATAGTTTCTTTGTCTCTATTCAAACTATAAATTATATTGATATAGAAGTAGAGATCAAGTAAATTATTCTTACATATTACTCTGCAGACGGTTTTTAATGTATCGACAAACTGTCACAAAAAAGAAATAACCATAGAAGTCCGTCGACTTTTTCTGATCAGAGAGTATGAAGTGATAGATGCAACACAAAACACTAAATTATCGCCACGATAGATAAAAAAATGTGTCAAAATGTAGACAAAAAAACGCTTTAATATATTTGAAAAAGAAAGAAATTACAATTGATATGACGTTTATTTATATCTGAAATAAAAGAAAATAAATAAACAAGGGGAAAAAAGAGAAGCCACAGCTTAAACGCTTAAAAAATACTTTTTAAGAAAAATTTAGAGAACTATTCGAAAAAAATAACACTTTTTAAATAATGTTAGAATACATTATTTTTATATTCAACTTTTTATTTAAAAAAAGTCGATGATTACAAGATAATATTTGTTTATATACATTTTTATTCATTTGACAGTGCACACACCTTGCTGATAAAGTAATTTGAATCCAGGTCTCATTGGATAAATATTATCCGTTTTTTCACCGGAACCGCTTGTTGAATTTTTTATACTCAACTTTTGAATACAAAGGCAAGATAGTCAACGTTATTAAATCATCTTTAGTGTTACAATTGAGATTTTTCATTTCTTTTGATTATCAATCAATATTATGTATGAGTATGAATGGTATACAATTGACTTGGATTTTTTTATAGCCTTATTGATATAAACTTCTATGTAATGTCATAGACAAAGCCCCCATTTGCGAAGTTAAGTGTGGCATGTCTTAAGCTTTGAAGTATAAAATTAACGATGGATTGAATTATGATTCGGGAGCATAGAATATTTATGTTTCAATTTAAACTCAATTTGATTTGAAGACTTTTATACTGATTTTGTATTAAAATATTGAAAATAGCGTTATATTAATATCTCAATTATACCCCCTCCAAATTCACCTAAAATATCAAATTTATACTTTTTAAAATACATATGTATCTATGGATGGCTATACATAAAAATTCGTATTATGGAAAGTTTTAAAAATATTAATGAAACATTTATATGATATTGTGCATATCTTCTTGAAAACTAATCAAGTAAATATGTGCAAAGGTCAAGTTACTTGTTAGTTTGTATGGATTAATCATTAAACCAAAAAAAATCATGAAAATGGACCATTTCACTGCATCCCAAAAACTATTTAAATAAACATTTTATTTTAATAGAAATTATTAGATAATAGTAGTAATAATAATAATAATAATAATAATAATACACTTAATATGGCTGAGTTGGTGTTACTAAGTTATAAAAATATTTTTATGTTAAATGATAATAATATTATTATAATTATGATTTATCTTTTCATATATTTATATCTTTTCTTAAAATAACAAACAACTAAAAATTATTTCTTAATAATTGAAGATGAGATTATTTAATTTGTATACATTTTTATTATTATGCTTATAATATTTATTTGTAAATAATATGAGACTACGACCACACCCGATCTGTCACTATTGATGCTGGCACGTTACCGATAAAACAAACGTGATTTTATTGACAATTTTGGATTGACAGACAAATTAGGGCACTGCTTTGTGCATGGATTTTGAATTTTATCTCAACTTTTGTTATAAATATATTATATTTTTTAAAATATATTTTCATCGATTGAGTTTTAATTTTGAAGATTATTGATTTTAATTAATTCAAACGTAATTGTATCATATTTAAATAGGAGTATTTAGAAAAATATAGATAATTTAGATATTGATTTAAAATAATAATACCATACACATAATTATAATCATAATCTATCATTATAATATATCATTGAATTGATAATCGAAATAAATCCAAACAAAATACACACATAACAAAATTTAAATCAACATAAAACTTGAAAAACTATAGAATATAATATAAAACTCAAACTTAAAATTTTATCGAAAAAATTCCTAAAACTTCAACTCAAGCTTCTTTAGATTTGAAGTTTGGGATTTAAACTAATTTATGAGTCTACATTTTAAATTTTAAGCTACAAAGCAATGCCACTTTTGCAAGGCAATGACTGCACCACGTCAAGCCTTATACAAGAACAAGAATGCCATTAAATGACTAATCATGCCTCCATACCAAACCCAGGTTGTCTTGAGATAGTCTTCTTAATTTATATTAAATGCAATGTCATTTTTAAATAAAAAAATAGATTTCATTGTGATATAGAGAAATATAAAAATTTTGGAGATTATCTCGGTATAGGAAAATAAATAAATATGAAAATTCAAAAGATTTGAAAAAACAACATAAATTTCTTTTGAATATGACATTTATGTTTCGTATAAACCTAACAATTATAATTAAAATGTTATTGTTTTTATTCATTAGACATTTAAATAGTGGACTAAATTGATCTATTATGCTAATACTTTTAAATATATTGATAAAATTATCATAAAAAATAATTTAATCATATTAAATTATCAATTTTTTGTCAAAAATATATGTCCATCGTTACATAAATATTAAATTAATGTAAAATTAAATAAAAATCATATCATAAAACAAATAAAAATTGTACCACAAAACAGATTAAGGTGAAAATAATTACTAATGAATTTTTATGAAATAGAGTGCAATAGGGTAGCTGGTGATCTAGTTGTAATACTATTTTTTAAATTTGTATATATCTACCAATTATAATACGCAACGTGGCACTCTTCAATACCACAGTTTAAAAACAGCGGTGGACGACAACTTGGTTTTGCGAAGATCTCCACCTTCCACGTGTTCTCTACCAACGGTCTCGATCTCTTTATCCCCTCACACATCCCCTACTCATTTTCTCCCGTAGCACATAAATATGGGTAATTTGGTTATACCACAACACGTTATTTCTAGAAGATATATGAATAAGTCGATATTTTCAGACAAAGCTCAAAAATAAATGCACTTCTGTTCTTTTTATTTATATATATATATATATATATATATATTCTTCAAATTAAAATAAATAAATCTCTTGCTTTAAAAAAAAAATCTCTTTTTTCAAGGAGAAAGGCGTGAGCAATGCAAGACATACACTCGATCGTAGGTGGTGGTCGTATATTCAGCGGCGGTGGAGAAGACAGGAGGTTACGGCAGCAGAGCCACCACCACCAACAACCACTCAAGTGCCCCCGCTGCGACTGTCTTGACACAAAATTCTGTTACTACAACAACTACAACCTCTCTCAGCCGCGTCATTTCTGTAAGAGCTGTCGTCGTTACTGGACAAGAGGCGGCGTACTCCGGAACGTCCCCGTCGGCGGTGGCTGCCGCAAAGCCAAGCGCTCCAAAACCAAACCTACATCCGAAATCACCAGAGTCTCCGCCGTGTCAGCACATCCACAGCTACAGCAACACCACCATGAACAACAATTCAAAGAGAAATCTCATTCTTGCAGCGAGGGTTCGAGTTTTACTGCAGCCAATTCTAATGTACCGCCGACGAACAACAACATGAATAGCTCCGCCGAGGCTGCGTCGGGAGTAACATCTCATTCTAGCTTGTTAAATGTAAGCGATTCGAAGCTTGACGGGAACCCTTATAATTTAGGGTTGACGGAGACTGGGAGCTTAACCAGCTTGGCTACATCGTCGAACGATGAAACGATGCCGTTTGGTTTCGGTACTAGTGATTTAAGTGAGCAAGCACAGTGGCTGCAGCAGCTAAATATGGTAAGCCTTGGAGGAGGATTCGGACCTTTTGATTGGGAAGGGAGTGGAGAAGAACGGACGGCGTTGGTTCATCTTTGTAACGGAACTGATGATCAAACGTACTGGAATCAAACTCAGTGGGATAATAAATATGATCCTACGCTCTATCTCCCGTAAATTGTATCCTTCCTTTAATTTTCCTTTAAATTTTTTTAACTACACAAATTAAGTATAATATATATATATATATACATGAATGTGTTATTTGATAAAAAATCATTATTTCTTAATTTCTATCTGTATGATATTGCAAGCTGCCCTAAGATTGATTGTCTAGTGTTGTAATTTTAATGTGATTATAAAATAATATTTATTTAGTTTTAATTTTTTAATAAAACACTTATTATAAAGATAAAATACTCAAGTCTATATTATTTAAATATAACAATACTATTTTTTAGACCATTTATTCAATGTAATCGTATCAATATATATTGACCTTTAGATACCAAATAATATACTGCAAAGGTTATTTATACACAAAATCATAATAAAAATTTTGATATATACATACACTAATATGTTAAAATATCTTATATATAAGTAATCAACAAGTTTTAGATATAATAGTTTAAACTTTCAAAATAATATTATTAGAAAAAAGGTTATAAATCTCGGATATAAACTATAAAATGTACATAAATTATAAAAAATGTTAAACATAAGTATAATTATAAGATATATATATATATAAAGATGCAGACGAATACAAAACAAATGCTGCCTGGTGGGGTGATTGGAGGATGATGCGTTGAAGATTGGGAGGGATTGCGACTTGAAAATTGGGAGTTCAAAGTTAGGCACATGGCCCCCCAAACGTAGGTGACTTGATTTTTGACGTGTGCTGCTGATTACCCAATCATGGTTACCCAACTACCCTCACTTTTCGGGGGGTTGCGTTAGATTTTTATTTTAGGGTAAAGTACACAAATGGTCACTAAATTACCCCTAAAAATATAAAATGGTCACTAAACTTTCAAAAATTACATATTGGTCATTAAACTTTAGTTTTTATTATAAAATAATCACTGAGCGGGAGACTTGACAATTAGGAAATTTTGTATAATAACATATTTAATCTTCAATATTTACACATTCAATCAATTTAGACATCAATAATGAGGGTTAAATAAGAAATAAATTGATTAAACGTGCCAATATGGAGGATTAAGTGTTATATTATTCAAATTTCTATAACTGTCAGTCACCCAATTAACGACAGTTAACGACTCAGTGACTATTTTGTAACAAAACTAAGGTTTAATTTCTATTATATAACATTTAAAATTTAATGATCATTTTATATTTTTAGAAATAAATTAGTGGCCATTTGTATACTTTATCCTTTATTTTAATTAGATTTAGTTTGTTTTAAGGTCATTGTATTTAATTCATGGTCGACTAATTCAAATATATATTGTTGAAGTCTATTTGAATGATTCTTTTAATTTTATTATTTCATCCATAATGTAAAATTTAAAATTTTAACTTTATTTTAATAAAAACAAACAATATTTTGATGATAAATAAATTTGATCTAAAAGATACTTGTTAAAATAATATTTGGCGTTAATTGACCCATTCTTTCCTGTCGGCTTCCTGTCTGACGCAATTTGTTGTCACAATGCTAACTTAGAAGTTAGAAGGAACAAAAATCTCCATCAGAAGTGACGACTTTTATAGGGTGTCTACGCTAACATTTTAAATTTCATATTTTTTAATATTTTAATTCTGTCGTTTTTATTTTAAAATTAGGACACCGCTTTGCAAATCTTCTGACTTGGACTTGTTTTGCTTCTTCGAAAGTCTTTTTTTTTTTGACTTGTTTGGAGATTATGGAAACATAATTATCATTTTAATAATTATTTTCTTTTGATATGTTTGATGGTAGTGTAATTCTCCGTATCATATTTTAGTTCAAATTATATTACATAGTCATGTAAATTTAAATTTTAAAACAATATTAATTATAAATTTGAAGAGTATAATTACACTAGTTTTCATCTCTTATCTATAAGAATTGAAGAGCGTGATTGAGAGCATTCAATTGTACTTAATTCAACATAATCCAACAAATTATTATAGTTGTCCAAACACCCATGACTTTTCAAAACGCGCACTTAATTTTTGAATATTTTAACATGTAATTTTTATTATCAAAAGATCAATATAAATTTTAAGTTATATCCTTCAAATAATGCTAACAAATTTTAAATTAACATTATAAATGAAATAAATTAAATTGAAAGAGTTACACGTCATAATATTAAATTTGAATTAATCAATAATAAATTAAATATCAATAATATAGCTATATATATTCATATAATTTTACACAATAGTTGATGTCCACTAAGTTTTGTAGTGCACACTCAATTATTGGTTACGTAAATTATCATTATTATTTGAAAGTATTAGTGCAACCTCAAAAAATGGCGTTGGTGTATTTTTTAAAAAATAAAGATAAATTGCTTGAGAAAATATAATTTGTAAAAAGAAACTAAAAATGCCAATAAATAAAAAAAATGCAATCGAATGCCACTTTCCCCCCTCTTGAGCATTTGCATTCACCTTATTCTAGAGATTGTTCATGGGTATTTTAGTAATATCATAATGTGCCTTCAACAAAAGTTTGGGGAAGATTAATTTAAAAAGGTAAATATAATTTGTTGGTGCTTAATTTTGACATTTATGTATAATGTAGTACTTTTTTGGTGCAACTAGCACCTAGTATTAGTGTTTATGTGCAGATTGGTACCGCAATTTTTTAATGGTTACGTTGAAATGATAATATGTGTTATATATTCAAAAGTTAAGTGTTGAAATTCTAAGTATGAATATGTATAATTAAAAGAAATAGGTACCATTGTAAAAAATAACAGCTGGATGTCTAATTGCACCAAAAAATGTTAGGTATCTAATTGCACAAAAAAGATAAAACTTTGATGCTTAATTGCACCAAGAAAATTAGTACCTAATTACATCGTTAAGAAAAATTAGGTACCAAACTGCACATATCATAATACGGTTAGGTGTCAAAAAGTTAGATTTTTCCTTGAAAAACAATTAAGAAAAAGGAAAATAAAAAAGCCATTGTTAACTGCTGAATCTTCCTCATTTCTTCACTTCCGCTTTCACCCTATTTTAAACTTGTTTAGTTCTTCATTTCTCGATTCTTTGATTTTTAGAAGGGAAAAAAATGTTTGAGCCGCAACATTTGGTAGATTTACAAGAAAATGCGGGTTTTGGAACTTGGCTTTCAGGGGATAAAAGCAACTCGTCCCCAACACAACATCGGACTGAGTCACCACTCGCTGGCTCTGTCCCCGGCAATGTGGATAGTGAACTCTACAAGGATCTCGTCGAGATGATCCCTCTCGTTCAGTCCCTCATTGTAATCTTCTCTTTTTACTCTACTCTTTTTTTTTTTAGTTTCTGTTTGGAATTAAAGAAAAATGGAAGGAAACAAAGAAGGTTAGCTGATTTAGCCATTTCACTGTCTGGAAAGTGAAAAGAGATGTGTATTGTGTGTATTTGAGTTTTGATTTATTATTATTTTGTAAACTTGGATTTGATCAGGAGCGTAAACCAAACAGTTCATTTACAAGGCGTGGGTCGATTATATATACCAAGACACCTTCAAGGGAATCCCTATCCCGTAAGGTAAGTTCTTAAATCCTTACTTCGTTTGTAATTTAATTTGTTGAAATTACTTGTGGTTTGTTTGGAAAAATTACTTCAAAATTTTTATTTGGATTTGATTTTCTGTATAAATTGTGAGAATGAAATGCTTATATCATGTATAAACTAGCTAAGATTCAATATTATTATGTATTTGAAAGGTATTAAATTCAGCATTTCAAAATTCAACATAAATCAGCATCTAACGAATTCAAGAATCTGAAAAACAATATGAATTTTGTTCCCTGATTATTTTATGCTACTTTTGAAATTCAAGTTTCCAAAAACATGGTTGAATCAAGATTTGGGGAATTATGTATTTCTTGCCTTATCATTCCTTATAGGCTTATACTGATAGTGATAGTGAACTAGAGCTTCCCGTTTCAACTTACGTAACATTTATTAGTAAGATTAGAAAAATATTGATGTGGTATATTGTTTTAATTTGCTAGTCGGATGTGTAACTATATATTCATGTATTAAATATAAATCTTTTTATTTTATGATATTATATAAGTGGAAATTATGGATATTAGAATGGCACATCTCCTTTCGGATACCTAGTTATCAATCTGGCAATGTGGTGAACCTTAATTAGGCATAGCAATGGAAAATGGTATTTGAAGGGTTGGAGGGTAATATTCAGATATACGTTGGAGACAGAGTGATATGACCCTCCAAGGACCCTTCAAATACATGAAAAACTTAGAATGGATATGAAGATTCCCGTCTTAGATGCAAACCATAACCGTATTTTGATACTTGTTGCCGAATCCAAATATCATAGGCTTGTTAATTCATTGGTGTTCTTTATGACTCTAAACAATTGCTTTCTTCTTCTTTTGGTTATCAATTGTTGGTATTTGTTGAATCAAAGTGGTTGTCTTATTATAGT
This sequence comes from Hibiscus mutabilis, assembly GCA_019671005.1. Taxonomy (NCBI): domain Eukaryota; kingdom Viridiplantae; phylum Streptophyta; class Magnoliopsida; order Malvales; family Malvaceae; genus Hibiscus; species Hibiscus mutabilis. Next base: position 2,869 of record JAGYYJ010001058.1, on the reverse strand, counting down.
ATGCATAATTGACTCTTTATTAGACATTTGTCTGGAGAGCAAAGATATAAAATATAAAACATCCAGTGTTCAATAGGTTTCCATTACAATTTCCCATGAATTTTATTAAGCAATTCTTTTTCCTATCAATTTTTTCTCTCATATTCCTGGATTTAATCTAATAACTTTTCTTCTGTGAGAATTTTCTTTTTAATTTCTTTATATAAATATATTATGTTGCACTTTTTGTTCATAAAGGTTAGCTATGTAAAAGGAAGGAATGGAGCTCTATCTATTCCAGTGAAAAGGAAAAAGGATCAAGTAGACAAGAATGGCAGTAATAATGGTGATAGTTTATCAATCTTTTCCTCGAGGGATTTGATATCGGAAAATGAAAATGATGAGTTAATTGTACTGAGAGAACAAGTGGAGGATCTGCAAAAAAGGTTATTGGAGAAAGAGGAGCTTCTGAAATCAGCAGAGATTTCTAGGAACCAGATTAATGATGTTCAAGCAGAACTTGATCAACTGAACCGACATGCTGCAGAAAAGGACTCTTTAATCAAGTCAATTCAGCTGCAGCTCTATGATGCCAAGGTACACTTTTCATGTCTTCCTGCTAGAGATATAATATATATGTAATTATGTATTATGTATATATCATCTCTTATGTTGCTCCAACTTGTCGTTTTTCTTTGTCTCCTTGTTTGAAACGTATGTACAATAAATTTCTGTACATGGATATGGGATTATGACCCTCTAAGGGCCCTCCAAATACATGGAAAAAATTAGAAAAATTGAACTTACCCTTTTCATGCACATACCTATATCTACATTCACATCCAAATCCAATTAACATAGATTTTGTGTGTATTTATTGCATTGAAATTATGTTCTGAATACTTATCTTTTGAAATCTGATAGGAGGCCATGATCTTTTTAGATGAATATAAATTTGTAGCTCGTATCAATCGATGTTATGATTTATATTATTCTTAGATAAATTTTGGATGTGAAATTATTTCCGAATTGACAGAAAAAAGGTAGTTATAATTGCAAGAATTATCTGTCCAGATTTTTTTTTAATATTGTTTTTTTAATTGACATAGAAAGGAGGCATTAGCATAGAGATAGGAGAAGAGGTTACAGATGTTGGGATACAAATCCCAGATTGCTCGATATCACCCAATAAGATGGTTGTATGAACCAATCGAGTTAAACTTTATGTTCTTATTCTGTTGTTTTTTTGTAGAAAGGGGAAGTTACAGAGGTCGGGATTCAAATCCCTGATTTACCTGATACTACCTCCTAACATAGTTGGATGAACCTACTGAATTAAACTCAGGCTCGTGTTATTTCCTTATTGTTATTGATATGTTTGCTTTTCTCTTTAGATTAAGCTAGCAGACAAGCAGGCTGCCTTGGAAAAGACACAGTGGGAAGCAATGACATCCAAGCAAAAGTTGGAGAAGCTGCAAAATGATATAGACTCCATGCAAGGAGAATTTTCATCATTTATGCAGCTGTTAAATGGCTTGACAGAGAATAATCGCATTGCATGTGACGAAGATTATGATGTAGCGCCGTATCATTTGGAGCATATCCCTTGTATAGTAAGCTCACTATCCGTTTGCTAAGTTCGCATTTTAAGTGCTTATGTCGAATGAAATCCAGACAGGGCCCCTCCAAAACATGGAAAAAATCTTATCGCTACACACGACTCTTTATTCCCTTCCGAATTACCATACGGAGGAGGACGCTAGAAAGAAACTGTATTTTAAGTGCTTTCATTAGCTTTGTTATAACAGTCTGGATTCGTATTTTGTCATGCCGTAGTCGATAAACTTTTGGTTTCGGCATAAACAGGATGACGTAGATGACAAGGAGATGCCACAAATGGAAGAAGCGAGGCGCGCTTACATCTCCGCTCTCGATGCTGCCAAAGAGAAGCAAGATGAAGAATCCCTTGCCGCTGCAGCTAGCGCAAGGTTGTATCTCCAATCTGTTCTTTTCAAATCCGAAGGCGCGTAAGAAAAGCAGTACAAGGATTTCATAAGTTGGCAGCACGTTCACACGAACTCATTGTATGCATTGGCATATCAGGTTCAAACATCAGCATTAATTTACTTTTATATTGTATGTTATGTATGACCTTTTTTCTGTTCTTAATTGTCTAGTAATGCATGGATGTTTTTGCATGTATAAGTAAAATCTCCACGGGGCATCTTGAGTGGAAATATACAGATTTAAGTACAATCTTATTTGAACCTTTTCATTTAAAGTATTTAAATACGACGTATTTGAATAGGAGTATACGAGTATAATTATGCAAATATAAACAATGTGTGTAAAAAAGAGGTTATGTAATACAACATTCATTCGAATTCATATAACAAATTACATCGTCATTTCTAAAACAATAAAAACATGAAATAGCAGAAGTGAATAAATTTTGGGATATAATAGGAATGTGGATTACATACAAAATCTTCCATAAAACTGATGAAAATTGTTTGCAATGAGCCATTATAGGATCCATGTGTAACATCTTCAAAATAAACTGGATCACATTTAAACCCTAACCCAAACCTTTGTAATATGGTGAAGAACATGTAATTCGGGAGGAGAGTAAGGATTAAATTGATAAGATTTTTAAATGTGAAGTATTGCTTTTTTTTAAATTAGAATCAAATTGATAGAATTTATAAGTTTTGAGATTGAAATTATTATTATATCTTAGGGCATTACAATTCTCTCTAATATTTAACAGTCCAATAACACGTTGTAACAATATTTTAATTGAATGGTTCAAATTTAACTTTTAGAAAATAAATAACTTGTTTATAGCTTGATTAATAATTGAGTGACCTGAAATATATTTTATCTTGAA
>JAGYYJ010000131.1:0-79137 GCA_019671005.1 Hibiscus mutabilis | reverse complement strand
AAATCGCCCCTAAAACACCTGTTTTTTAACCAAAACTCAAATCTAACCTTAGATTTTGAGAAAATGACACCTTATTTCCTAGATCTTGAAAAATTGAAACCAAAAACTCCCCCTCTCTTTTAAAAATAGTTTTATAAAACGAGATTGAAAAATATTCTTCCCTTTTTTCAGTTCACCATATTTGGCTCAAGAGCCCTTACGGCTTGTTACCGGGGACGAGAAGCTTAAATGGCGAGGGTAAGAACCACCCACCCTTTTATTTTTTATATTTCTTTTTTGTATTTTGTGCATGCAAAGAAAAATAGAGAGAAAACAAATTACCAATGAAGTTCCTTTTTTTTATTTCTGGGATGTAGAATCTGAGTACCAAATGCTTGGTTACAACTGATATATATCATACTCTGGTTTTTGTTTTGTTTACACAAACAAGTTATAATAAATGAAAATACTGTTCTTGATGTTGTGATCTGATTTCCTTCATTTTTCTGTGTTTTTTTTGGCATGTCTGGACGGTACGGTGGTGAGGGGAAGTGTATGGCGACAACAGAATTTCTGACGAGATGGCCACGTAACGGAGGGTATCAAGAGTCGTACAGCCAAATTCGATCTGAGCTGTTGGATCAGATCTGATCCAACAGCTAAGTTCTTTCATGGATTGGACGACCAGGATACAATCTGGAGAATGATGCTCTGCACGAGATCTTGCCACGTGGCATGGAAAATGAGATTGGCCTTGTACGTGTATCACACGCGTTCGTAGGGAGTCTAACAGCCCACACGCGTGGGCTTCACGCGACAGGTGAGAGGTCCTCGAGCTTCAATCGTGGTTGTTGGATCTAGATCTAATCCAACGACCCTTCTGCGGCTGTGCATACAACAAAAATGATTATGGTTCAGATATGGATTAGGGTTTTTTTTAATTAGATTAGGGCTTGGCCGAGTTGAGCCCAATGTAAAATTTGGTTTTGGGGTTTTAATATGTAAATTAGACTTGGACTATTATATTATAATAATTTATATTGGATCTGTTTTCAATTTAAACCCAATAATAATAATAATAATACATGCATGTATTAATTATACATAAATGGACATGCAATATGTATTCACATAGACATATATATAATACATATAAATGTACACACATACATACTTACACATACCTTAATACGTGCATACACATAATAAATTAATAAACATTCATGCAATATAAAACACATATATAATATATTAATATCTCTAATAAATATTATCAAACCTTAATAACACATACATACTAGACACACATATACATACACATAATATTTAAATAACATACATACACACATATATGCAAATTATCATATATATTACATACGTTTAAACACATAACACACAAGCATATATATTTGTTCACACATATTGTACATATACAAACAATGCATACGTAAAATATAAACATACATATGGCACACATATACCATAATAAATATTAACACGTGCACATACATAATATGTATAATATACACGTACTCACATACCGCACACATATTTTATGCGCATATTAATCATACGTATATAATTAACACGCATACTAATATAATATATGTACACATGCAATAAAGATATCTATTAATTATTATACTAATATACTAACAATATATTTACAAACCAGATAAAAATGAGTGATTACAATTGATAAGTGTTCAAAAGTACTATTTTACTTACCCTTTTTTACTCATATTATTGTTAGACTTAGGCTCATATTAGTTGCATAGTTAGCCATTCATGCATTAATCCATGTTTCCTTCCATCGTTGAGCTTGATTACATAACTTGGTAGTTTTTGTGGAAAAGATGCTGCTTTGGTGTGCTTTGTGTGTGTATGTGCAGGATCACTTGCCAAAGCAAGGCTAGAGCTAGTTGCCAGGGTAATGCATGAAGGAGACGCCGAGCCAGTTGCCATGGCAATTGTCGACAAGAGCAAAGGTGATATGGTAGTCAAAATTGATGACTAAACAAGCCCAAGATGACGTGGAGCAAAGCCCAAACCCAAAGGAATTTGATTGCCATGCAAAGATTAAAGAAGAATTAAATTCCAAGAAGATAGGAGAAGTTCTAGTAGGAATACAATTATAATAAAGAATTATATTCTTTAAAGATAATTTAATTCCAACTTAAACTCCTCCTCAAAGAAGGACTTTGGCCTAGCCCTATAAATATGAAGGAGATTTCGACAATCCATAGAGAGCAAGAGGAGAGGATTTTCGACAACTCCAAAGGGCAAGAAGGAAGAGATTTCGACAAGATAACAAGGAGGGAGAGAGTTCGATTTCTTCTTCTTCTTTGCTTCCATTAGATTCATGGTTTGGGGATTATTCTTTGTATATCTTTTGAACCCAACCATGAACTAACTTAATTGGTTGGGGTTATTGTGTTTTGTTGTTGTGGAAACAATTGGATTTTGTTTAGGTAATAAGAGTTTGCACTTTCAATTCAAGGTTTATTCATTCTTAGTTCTTATTCTTGTTTGCGAGTGAATTGGGAGAGGATCTCGTGACTTCATCTATTTATCTAATATCGGGAGAGTTAGATTCAAGAAACGAATGAGTATGGTCTTTATTCAATCTATTGATGGTGAAGATTAATCCGGCTTAGGAATAAGTTAAGGATTTCAACGGCTAAGAGGAGCGCAAGATTGGTTGTTGTTCACCCTTGATTCACGCAGGGATGTATTATCAAGGCATGCACAAGTAGCTAGAGTTTTGACTTAGGGATAAGAAGAAACCATTGAAGAACGCTCCGCCGAACCTTGAAGTTGCTGCCCAGACGCCCAAGTAGTTGCCCACTAGTTGCCCGGGCAACCATCGATTAGTTGCCAAGGCAACCCCGCACAAGTTGCCACGGCAACCGAGTTCCCTTGCACTCTTTTTACCAAGACGATCCAATCGGCTATCACACCTCAACTCATGATAACCTGGCCTATTCTCTTTTTTTCTTTCATCTATTCTTTTAGTTTATTGCTTTTACTTTTCTCGTTAATTAAAACCTCTATTATCAATTGTGTTTTTATTTTCACGCAGTCTGATAACTTAAGCAAAGTGGCCCAAACCAATCCTGTGGAGACGATACTCGATACTCATATCACTTTATTAATTGCGACGTGTATACTTGCACATTTGCGTAGCACTTATCACACGCGAACAAGTTTTTTGGCGCCGTTGCGGTTGGCAATTGGTGTTAGTTGTTTTTGTTATTGCATTTTTTTCTCTTAGTTTTACTAACTTTTCTTTTTGTTTGTTTATCAAAAAAAAAATTAGGTGCGCTACAAGTTAAGGGACATCAACATGTCGGGAAATAAAAGTCGATCTATTCGAGAGATGATGTTGGAAGATATGAATCAATCCAATCAAGAGTTTCTTGCACCCTTTGATGATTACCTATACCAACCGAGAAAAGCCCAAAGAACTTATACCGTGGAAAAATCTTGTGCTATGTGTGGAGAACATCATGTGTTTGAAAATTGCCCTCACATTTTCGGTGCATATAACTACATGGAGGACCATAGAGGGAACCAACAGCAAAATTCTTCATGGTATGGTCAAAAAGCTCAATTTTTTTTACCATAACAATTTTGCCGCAGCAACAGATATGCCATGGCAATGTAGTCCTTTTCAAGATCATTCCAATTCCTTGGAGGAAACGTTACTAGCTTCTTTGGCTAGACTTGACGGATCAATTGAAGAGATTCGAGAACTATCAAAATCTATGGATACGAGGATAGCTCAGTGGGATGCAACCTTAGGGGATTCAGAAGATCAATTGGGGAGATCCACATATGTCATGGATAACATGCACCAACAATTCATTCCTAGGGATACTGACGTCCCAAGGCAAGAGGATAAGGAGCAATACAAAGAAATCTCTCCGATGTGTGAGGAACAACTAGAACCTCAAAGTCAAGAGGATGCCAATGAGAGAAACTGCCCAACACATGATGAGCTTGAACAACAAATTGCCTCGGCAATGATTGAGGAGCCTGAACAGAGCAATGTCGCGACAACACTCGGTGAAGCTGAGAACAATAATACTACAACAAATTCTGAGGAACCTGATGCCCAGAAAGTTACAACGTTGATGTTGAAGCAGGAATATGTAGATTGCTCTCATCTACAATTGCCACTGCAATTACACGACCACATGCAAGATCAACGAGATGATAATACTTTGCCATTGGAATATGAGCAGGTAATAGTTGAACCTTTTGAATTCTTTAAAAACTCACCTCGTCCATTGTAGGTATGTCTTGAGGAACCGAGGTTGGTAGATTTGAAGCCATCGAAATCTCTACTGATGGAGATGTTTGAGAGGCCAAAAGAAAAAGGTGTTTGGATTCATAAAGCTCTTCAGAAAATTTGTTCTTCCCTTGACTTAAAGCAAAATTTGACAACTGATTGCCACGGCAATTGGCTTGAGCAAAGAATTGCCACGACAACAAAGGCTACATCCAACCATGATAGAAGTCGACAAGAATGAGGTAATTTAATGGTTGAGAATAGATATAATTTTTCCTATTAATATATTTGTGCCTTCAGGAATAGTAGCAAGGTGGAGAGTATACATGGACTACAAGCAAACAAAGAAGAAAGACACCTCCACCATGGTAATGCAAAAGGGAGTAGCTGGGAGCACATTGGCCCAACTCTTTTTGGGCAATATTGTCACCCGATGGAGGGTACGGATGGACTATAAGAAGTATCGAAAACGACTCTCCTCAAGTTTTCTCAGATATGCAGTAACATTAGAAGATGCATGATGGCACTCTTTTCAGACATGGTCGAAGACCTCCTTGAGATCCTCATGGATGATTTTTCTGTTTTTGGTAATGAGTTCGACAGTTGCATCGGCACCCATTGTCGTTCCACCAGATTGGACGCCACATTTTGAGCTCATGTGTGATGCAAGTGATTTCACGGTAGGAGCAGTCCTAGGCCAACTCACAGGGAGGAGGATGCGGATTTAGAGATATGCGATGCATTCCTGGATGAACAACTTTTAGTTGCCTCGGCAACCCCCGACGCCTCGGCAACCATGGATGTGCATGCCACGACAACCATAAAAGATGATGCCGCGGCAACCTACATCGTGCCTGCACAAGCTGATGCCACGGTAATCAACCCTGAAGATGCCACGGTAACCAAAGCTAAAGATATCCCGCAACCACTGCAGAAGCCAAAGGTAAAGCACCTATGCCTGAATCAACTCCTACGGAATCATTTTTTGATTTTTCAGATTCGGACGAGTCCTCAATTGAACCAACAAAGACCACACCAATTGAATCCTCCAAGCGAAAAGCCAATGACATTGATGAAGAGGACGATGAGGACAACCCCGTACGAGGATCGATTCCACCACCGGCAACAAGAAAACAACCATCGCGTTCAAGCAAGAGAATCAAGACACCGACCAAAAGGAAACTAATCATCTACGATGACGAACTCTCGGAGTAAGTCCTCGTATGCATTTTTATTTTTATTTTTCGTTATTTTTATGCATGCATTGAGGACAATGCCTCACTCGAGTTTGGGGGGGTTGTTATTAGTAGTTACCATGTTTAATTACATTCATCTTAAGTATTACATTTAGGATACATAAATTGCTTGCCATGCCTTTAATTAGAACAAGAATTGCTTAGATTTGATGAATATTCGATGATGACTTTGCCAATGCACTTAATTGATAGAATTTTTATTCTAGGATAACCATGGAAAAACTTAGAATTTTACTATGATGCTAAATTTGATGAAACACTGTTGTGGTTTGATTGATGTAAGGAATTCTAGTGAACTTAGGTTGATAATTAACAAACTGTTGTGGAAAAATCTTGTGCTATGTGTGGAGAACATCATGTGTTTGAAAATTGCCCTCACATTTTCGGTGCATATAACTACATTGAGGACCATAGAGGGAACCAGCAGCAAAATTCTTCATGGTATGGTCAAAAAGCTCAAAATTTTTTTTACCATAACAATTTTGCCGCAGCAACAGATATGCCATGGCAATGTAGTCCTTTTCAAGATCATTCCAATTCCTTGGAGGAAACGTTACTAGCTTCTTTGGCTAGACTTGACGGATCAATTGAAGAGATTCGAGAACTATCAAAATCTATGGATACGAGGATAGCTCAGTGGGATGCAACCTTAGGGGATTCAGAAGATCAATTGGGGAGATCCACATATGTCATGGATAACATGCACCAACAATTCATTCCTAGGGATACTGACGTCCCAAGGAATACGAGATGATAATACTTTGCCAATGGAATATGAGCAGGTAATAGTTGAACCTTTTGAATTCTTTAAAAACTCTCCTCGTCCATTGCAGGTATGTCTTGAGGAACCGAGGTTGGTAGATTTGAAGCCATCGAAATCTCTACTCATGGAGATGTTTGAGAGGCCAAAAGAAAAAGGTGTTTGGATTCATAAAGCTCTTCAGAAAATTTGTTCTTCCCTTGACTTAAAGCAAAATTTGACAACTGATTGCCACGGCAATTGGCTTGAGCAACAATTGCCACGACAACAAAGGCTACATCCAACCATGATAGAAGTCGACAAGAATGAGTTAATTGAATGGTTGAGAATGGATATAATTTTTCCTATTAATATATTTGTGCCTTCAGGAATAGTAGCAAGGTGGAGAGTATACATGGACTACAAGCAAACAAAGAAGAAAGACACCTCCACCATGGTAATGAAAAAGGGAGTAGCTTGGAGCACATTGGCCCAACTCTTTTTGGGCAATATTGTCACCCGATGGAGGGTACGGATGGACTATAAGAACTATCGAAAATGACTCTCCTCAAGTTTTCTCAGATATGCAGTAACATTAGAAGATGCATGATGGCACTCTTTTCAGACATGGTCGAAGACCTCCTTGAGATCCTCATGGATGATTTTTTTGTTTTTGGTAATGAGTTCGACAGTTGCCTCGGGACCCATTGTCGTTCCACCAGATTGGACGCCATATTTTGAGCTCATGTGTGATGCAAGTGATTTCACGGTAGGAGCAGTCCTAGGCCAACTCACAGGGAGGAGGATGCGGATTTAGAGATATGCGATGCATTCCTGGATGAACAACTTTTAGTTGCCTCGGCAGCCCCTGACGCCTCGGCAACCATGGATGTGCATGCCACGGCAACCACAAAAGATGATGCCGCGGCAACCTACATCGTGCCTGCACAAGCTGATGCCACGGTAATCAACCCTGAAGATGCCACGGTAACCAAAGCTAAAGACATCCCGGCAACCACTGCAAAAGCCAAAGGTAAAGCACCTATGCCCGAATCAACTCCTACAGAATCATTTTTTTGATTTTTCAAATTCGGACGAGTCCTCAATTGAACCAACAAAGACCACACCAATTGAATCCTCCAAGCGAAAAGCCAATGACATTGATGAAGAGGACGATGAGGACAACCCCGTACGAGGATCGATTCCACCACCGGCAACAAGAAAACAACCATCGCGTTCAAGCAAGAGAATCAAGACACCGACCAAAAGGAAACTAATCATCTACGATGACGAACTCTCGGAGTAAGTCCTCGTATGCATTTTTATTTTTATTTTTCGTTATTTTTATGCATGCATTGAGGACAATGCCTCACTCGAGTTTGGGGGGATTGTTATTAGTAGTTACCATGTTTAATTACATTCATCTTAAGTATTACATTTAAGATACATAAATTGCTTGCCATGCCTTTAATTGGAACAATAATTGCTTAGATTTGATGAATATTCGATGATGACTTTGCCAATGCACTTAATTGATAGAATTTTTATTCTAGGATAACCATGGAAAAACTTAGAATTTTACTATGATGCTAAATTTGATGAAACACTGTTGTGGTTTGATTGATTTAAGGAATTCTAGTGAACTTATGTTGATAATTAACAAACTGTTGTGGAAAAATCTTGTGCTATGTGTGGAGAACATCATGTGTTTGAAAATTGCCCTCACATTTTCAGTGCATATAACTACATGGAGGACCATAGAGGGAACCAGCAGCAAAATTCTTCATGGTATGGTCAAAAAGCTCAAAATTTTTTTTACCATAACAATTTTGCCGCAGCAACAGATATGCCATGGCAATGTAGTCCTTTTCAAGATCATTCCAATTCCTTGGAGGAAACGTTACTAGCTTCTTTGGCTAGACTTGACGGATCAATTGAAGAGATTCGAGAACTATCAAAATCTATGGATACGAGGATAGCTCAGTGGGATGCAACCTTAGGGGATTCAGAAGATCAATTGGGGAGATCCACATATGTCATGGATAACATGCACCAACAATTCATTCCTAGGGATACTGACGTCCCAAGGCAAGAGGATAAGGAGCAATACAAAGAAATCTCTCCGATGTGTGAGGAACAACTAGAACCTCAAAGTCAAGAGGATGCCAATGAGAGAAACTGCCCAACACATGATGAGCTTGAACAACAAATTGCCTCGGCAATGATTGAGGAGCCTGAACAGAGCAATGCCATGACAACACTCGGTGAAGCTGAGAACAACAATACTACAACAAATTCTAAGGAACCTGATGCCCAAAAAGTTACAACGTTGACATTGAAGCAGGAATGTGTAGATTGCTCTCATCTACAATTGCCACGGCAATTACACGACCACATGCAAGATCAACGAGATGATAATACTTTGCCAATGGAATATGAGCAGGTAATAGTTAAACCTTTTGAATTCTTTAAAAACTCACCTCGTCCATTGCAGGTATGTCTTGAGGAACCGAGGTTGGTAGATTTGAAGCCATCGAAATCTCTACTAATGGAGATGTTTGAGAGGCCAAAAGAAAAAGGTGTTTGGATTCATAAAGCTCTTCAGAAAATTTGTTCTTCCCTTGACTTAAAGCAAAATTTGACAACTGATTGCCACGGCAATTGGCTTCAGCAGCAATTGCCACGACAACAAAGGCTACATCCAACCATGATAGAAGTCGACAAGAATGAGGTAATTGAATGGTTGAGAATGGATATAATTTTTCCTATTAATATATTTGTGCCTTCAGGAATAGTAGCAAGGTGGAGAGTATACATGGACTACAAGCAAACAAAGAAGAAAGACACCTCCACCATGGTAATGCAAAAGGGAGTAGCTGGGAGCACATTGACCCAACTCTTTTTGGGCAATATTGTCACCCGATGGAGGGTACGGATGGACTATAAGAACTATCAAAAACGACTCTCCTCAAGTTTTCTCAGATATGCAGTAACATTAGAAGATGCATGATGGCACTCTTTTCAGACATGGTCGAAGACCTCCTTGAGATCCTCATGGATGATTTTTTTGTTTTTGGTAATGAGTTCGACAGTTGCCTCGGCACCCATTGTCGTTCCACCAGATTGGACGCCACATTTTGAGCTCATGTGTGATGCAAGTGATTTCACGGTAGGAGCAGTCCTAGGCCAACTCACAGGGAGGAGGATGCGGATTTAGAGATATGCGATGCATTCCTGGATGAACAACTTTTAGTTGCCTCGGCAACCCCTGACGCCTGGGCAACCATGGATGTGCATGCCACGGCAACCACAAAAGATGATACCGCGACAACCTACATCGTGCCTGCACAAGCTGATGCCACAGTAATCAACCCTGAAGATGCCACGGTAACCAAAGCTAAAGACATCCCGACAACCACTGCAAAAGCCAAAGGTAAAGCACCTATGCCCGAATCAACTCCTACAGAATCATTTTTTTGATTTTTCAAATTCGGACGAGTCCTCAATTGAACCAACAAAGACCACACCAATTGAATCCTCCAAGCGAAAAGCCAATGACATTGATGAAGAGGACGATGAGGACAACCCCGTACGAGGATCGATTCCACCACCGGCAACAAGAAAACAACCATCGCGTTCAAGCAAGAGAATCAAGACACCGACCAAAAGGAAACTAATCATCTACGATGACGAACTCTCGGAGTAAGTCCTCGTATGCATTTTTATTTTTATTTTTCGTTATTTTTATGCATGCATTGAGGACAATGCCTCACTCGAGTTTGGGGGGATTGTTATTAGTAGTTACCATGTTTAATTACATTCATCTTAAGTATTACATTTAGGATACATAAATTGCTTGCCATGCCTTTAATTGGAACAAGAATTGCTTAGATTTGATGAATATTCGATGATGACTTTGCCAATGCACTTAATTGATAGAATTTTTATTCTAGGATAACCATGGAAAAACTTAGAATTTTACTATGATGCTAAATTTGATGAAACACTGTTGTGGTTTGATTGATTTAAGGAATTCTAGTGAACTTAGGTTGATAATTAACAAATTGGGGGATTAAAATAAAAATTGGATGAATGCTAGAGGTGCCCGAAATTGGCTCTAGCATGTGCTAAAAATTATTCACTAGAGGTGCCCGAAACTGGCTCTAGGATATGTTAAAAAATTTTAACTAGAGGTGCCCTAAACCAGCTCTAGTCGATTAAATTAACTTAAGAAAACTAAAAAACAAAACACTAGAGGTGCCCAAAATTGGCTCTAGTTAAAACATGTTAAAAAGAACCCAATGAAGTAATTTGAAAACCTCCTGTTTGCATAGAATCTGAAAAATCAACTTGCACACAACTCCGCACACACTCACAAGCATTATAGTTTGATTCCGAGTAACTCCTAAGTTTTTCGAAAAATAAAAAGCCAATCATACTTTGTGCCTCGGTTCAGAGAATTGAAATCAAGTTCAAAGCTAAGTTTGTGAAAGTTGAAGTCTTGGCAGGTAATTATGAGTTTACATTGCTTGAGGATAAGCAATAGTTCGAGTTTGGGGGTGTGATAAGTGTTCAAAAGTACTATTTTACTTACCCTTTTTTACTCATATTATTGTTAGACTTAGGCTCATATTAGTTGCATAGTTAGCCATTCATGCATTAATCCATGTTTCCTTCCATCGTTGAGCTTGATTACATAACTTGGTAGTTTTTGTGGAAAAGATGCTGCTTTGGTGTGCTTTGTGTGTGTATGTGCAGGATCACTTGCCAAAGCAAGGCTAGAGCTAGTTGCCAGGGTAATGCATGAAGGAGATGCCGAGCTAGTTGCCAGGGCAATACATGAAGGAGACGCCGAGCCAGTTGCCATGGCAGTTGTCGACAAGAGCAAAGGTGATATGGTAGTCGAAATTGATGACTAAACAAGCCCAAGATGACGTGGAGCAAAGCCCGAACCCAAAGGAATTTGATTTCCATGCAGAGATTAAAGAAGAATTAAATTCCAAAAAGATAGAAGAAGTTCTAGTAGGAATACAATTATAATAAAGAATTATATTCTTTAAAGATAATTTAATTCCAACTTAAACTCCTCCTCAAAGAAGGACTTTGGCCTAGCCCTATAAATATGAAGGAGATTTCGACAATCCATAGAGAGCAAGAGGAGAGGATTTTTGACAACTCCAAAGGGCAAGAAGGAAGAGATTTTGACAAGAAAACAAGGAGGGAGAGAGTTCGATTTCTTTTTCTTCTTTGCTTCCATTAGATTCATGGTTTGGGGATTATTCTTTGTATATCTTTTGAACCCAACCATGAACTAACTTAATTGGTTGGGGTTATTGTGTTTTGTTGTTGTGAGAAACAATTGGATTTTGTTTAGATAATAAGAGTTTGCACTTTCAATTCAAGGTTTATTCATTCTTGGTTCTTATTCTTGTTTGTGAGTGAATTGGGAGAGGATCTCGTGACTTCATCTATTTATCTAATATCGGGAGAGTTAGATTCAAGAAACAAATGAGTATGGTCTTTATTCAATCTATTGATGGTGAAGATTAATCTGGCTTAGGAATAAGTTAAGGATTTCAACGGCTAAAAGGAGCGCAAGATTGGTTGTTGTTCACCCTTGATTCACACAGGGATGTATTATCAAGGCATGCACAAGTAGCTAGAGTTTCGACTTAGGGATAAGAAGAAACCATTGAAGAACGCTCCGCCGAACCTTGAAGTTGCTGCCCAGACGCCCAAGTAGTTGCCCAGCTAGTTGCCTAGGCAACCATCGATTAGTTGCCAAGGCAACCCCGCTGTGCAAGTTGCCACGGCAACTGAGTTGCCCTTGCACTCTTTTACCAAGACGATCCAATCGGCTATCACACCTCAACTCACGATAACCTGGCCTATTCTCTCTTTTTCTTTCATCTATTCTTTTAGTTTATTGCTTTTACTTTTCTCGTTAATTAAAACCTCTATTATCAATTGTGTTTTTATTTTCAAAGTGGCCCAAACCAATCCCTGTGGAGACGATACTTGATACTCATATCACTTTATTACTTGCGACGTGTATACTTGCACATTTGCGTAGCACTTATCACACGCAACAACAATTGCCCCACTTTGCTTGTTCTTGTGAAAAGAGAACAAAGCAAAGACCGAAAGTACTCATTTTTTTCTGACTTCCCTGTTTGTAGCTTCAAAATCACGTATTCTTCTGGAACTCTCCACTTTTCCTCGGCCAAATCTTTAGGCCCGTAAGTTCTTCCTATATAGAAATTCTTCACCTTCTGATCTTGGAGCTACAGGCCCTTCCTATATAGAACCTTTATCTTTGAATTTGGGATTCATGCCAAGATGGTTACTAATCTTTCTGGACTCACGCTACTAAGGCTGCCAAGATCTTTCTTCAAATTTGGGAGTTCATGCCAAAAATGGCTACCGTCATCTGGCCTCACACTGCTAAGGTTACCGAGATCTTTCTTCAAATTTGGGATTTCATGCCGAAAATGGCTATCGTCATCTGGCCTCACGCTATTATGGCTGGCTCATCATGCCTGAAGGTCTTATTAATGGCCTGAAGGACTTATCACCATGCTCGAAAAACTTACCAGTAGCCCGAAGGACTTATCATCATGCCCAAAGGACTTACTTATGGCCCGAATGACTTAATATCTGGCTTCATGCTACTATGGCTACCATCATCTGGCCTTACGCTACTATGGTTGTTGTCATCTAGCCTCATGCTACTATGGCTGCCGCATCATGCCCGAAGGACTTATTGACGGCCTGAAGGACTTATCACCATGCTCAAAAGACTTACTGGTGGCCCGAAGGTATTATCATCATGCCCAAAGGTCTTACTGATGGCCCGAAGGACTTAATATCTGGCTTTACGCTACTATGGCTACCATCATCTGGCCTCACACTACTATGGCTGCCTTCATCTGGCCTCACACTACTATGGCTACCGTATCATGCCCGAAGGACTTATTAATGGCTCAAAAGACTTATCACCATGCTCGAAAGATTTACTGGTGGCCCGAAGGTCTTATCATCATGCCAAAAGGTCTTACTGATGGCCCTAAGGACTTAATATATGCTTTACGCTACTATGGCTACTGTCATCTGGCCTCATGCAACTGTGGTGGCCAATCTTTCTTTCTTTAATAAAATCTACTTCTTAAAACTCTTTGATAATTCTTCAAATACCTGTCTAAAATAAGCAAAATTTGACATGCCTCTATCTATATGATGCATGTAATGTAAAGCTTTCTTCTTCTTCTTTTCTTTTTTTTCTTTTTCTTTCTTCTGTTTTTTGCTTTTTCTTTCTTTTTTTCTTTCTTTTTTTTCTTTTTTTTTTCTCTTCTTTCTTTCTTTTTCTTTCTTTTCTCTTCTTCTCTCTCTCTTATTTACTCTCTTTCTTCTCTTTTTCCTTTTTTCTCCCTCTCTTTCTTTTAAATATGTTTTAAAAATCTTATGCCCTGAAAAGTCCTTTTTTGGATTTCTTATTTCCTTTCTTTTTGCAATATGCTCAGTTTTGATCTTCATTTTCATCAATATTTCCTTAATCATTTGAATACCCGCTCTTGCTCTCTTGCAAAAGCAACTGTCTTTCTTCTTCGGGGTCTCTATCCACTTCACAAATAAGCTCATTCTAATCTCATCATTCATGTGCAAGGATTCTTACCATTCTTCATGTTCTGCATTACCCGACTCAATCATGAGCTCAACTATCTTCCAATTCTTTGACCCACATTCAGAGTATTTGTCAGTTTCATCATCGGGGTGAGCAAAATGCTTCTATGTTCTGAACTTAATTTCTAAATTCAATCTTCTTGCTGCTTCTTGACGGGAACCATCTCACGATCCCTATACTCTAACTCTTTAGAGAATCAATGTTCATCTCTTACCTTCCCCATATTTCACAATCTCATTCTCGTCCCGGTTTATTCTCTATTTCCTTGAATCGACCAAGGCATTATAGCTGAAACCCGCTTCTTGCTCTTGAGCCGCCTGACATATATTCTTGGCATCCTCTTTATCTTAGACACTGAGGGGTCGTTTCTCTAGTTAGATGCCCAATAATATCCACGACCTTGTATTCTGGATCTTATCTCTGAAGTAATACATGGAAATCTTTGTTGCTTTAATTTGTCAATTTGTTGATTGTCATTCCACTGAAGAGTGTCATTTAGATTAACATACGGGATCTTGAAATCAAAATCTTAGTATAACAACAACAGAATATGAACTCTGGATATCAAGTGCAAGAGCATCTTAAATTCAACCGTTCAGCGATTATTTCAAGCATAGCTTGGATCCATAAGGATTTCGAATGTTGTAGCGATTCAAGGTTGTGAAGTCTTCCCAGATGACTCGATTCATCCTCGTGATTATCGCGTTGCTGTAGAATACTACTCTTTCTCAATTCTCATTATTTGCTCTGCCCTAAAAAGGGTGGACTTGTTTGACCACTCGAGCTTAGAAATATCATTCTAAGAATAAAGTTCTAGGTGGGTGTGTGTGTTTTTAATTATACTTATGCTATTGTTCATTTTTCTCTCTTTTTTTTCTCTTTTTCTCTTTTTATCATTATTTTTGAGGAAATCAACTCATCACAGTCCTTTTCTTGAAGATAACGATTGAGAAAACAACATTACCCCGAGTTACTCGGCATAGTCACGACTTAAAAATATTACCATCACTCATGAAGCTAAGGTTTCTTGACTTTGATGGTGTATTGCAACCTTATTGCTTCAGCAGAGTGCCCCAAAATTTCCACACTTTTATCCGAACAAGCCTATTAGCAGGCTTCAAACATAGGAGTGATTTTTATTTAATCCACCTAATATTGTTATTTTCTTTTATTCCACACACATGTGTCCTGTTTTGATTGTTAACTCTTTATTGCATAGAAGATTACGCTTAGAGTTTCAATTTCAAGCAACTCTACATGGTTAACATTTGGAGCTTTTTCGTCCTTGAACGTCATTGAAAGAGTAGTAGACTTGCTTTTCTGACCAAAGTCTATTGGGGAGATCAGACCTCACCGTTATCACAACATCCAATTAATGTCACATCTTGCAACTGATATCTAGTGACCTATGACGGCGAGAGAAGATACACATTTATGTGCTTTCAAGAACATTGTATATTAAGTGAAATGGGTTCTTCATTGGAATAAAAATCAAAAAACATGACGCATACCCTTTCACAAAAGATCTTTATCACATATGGGCCATAGGTAGTAAAGTTGGTCTCTTGTATTACTTCAAGAAAGTTTTCTAATATAGAGACATCTCTGGTTTTCTTAGCACTATGTAAACTTTCCCCCATCCTTGGTTCTCCACTTTTGGATCAATTCTTGTGTCAAGGTCCCATTATTGATCAGCTTCTTGATCTCCTCTAGTAGAGGTCTACACTTTCTAGTGGGATGCCCTGGTGCCCCCATGTGAAATCCATATGTGCTACTCGAGTCGAAGCTGTGGGTCAATGGATTATGTGTAATCTTCATCAGTCTGGGAGCAAGATAGCGACCTTCTACCAAATGAGGCCACATGTCTGAGATGGATACTTCGAACACTTCCAAATTTGCACTCGTCTGAGGAATTTTCCTTGATGACCCCGAAGTGTCAGCCTATCTTCTTCTTTTTAAGGCCACGAGAACCTTGGAGGTGACACTTATTTACTTCTTTGTCTTCAACTGCCTTCTCTTCAGTTCGGTCCTTAGACCATAATTTTCCTTCTTGGATTACGTATTCTATCCTCTCTCCAATCGTCATAAAATCCTCGAATCTACTTCTTGATCTCTCCAACATCATATCGAAGAAAGGAGAGAGAAGCGTTGCATGGAACAGAGGAGTCAACTCTTCTTCTGCTATAGAAGGCTGCACTTGGGTTGCCGAACATCGCCACATTAATGCATATTCCTTGAAGCTTTCATTTGGTCTCATTTTATCATTCTGAAAAAACTGACGACAGGGCGTTAAGTCTAAAGCATATATGTACTAACTCAAGAAAGCATTAGCAAGGTTACCCCATGATCGAACTTGGTTTCTGCTCAAACGGTTATATCACACTACTGCAGGTCTCGCTAGGCTATCGTGGAAGTAGTGGATCAGCATCTTTTTATTCTTCATGTATCCCTCTATTTTCTGCAAAACATGGTCAGGTGAACCTTAGGGCAGCTAGTTCCGTCATACAGCACAAATCGAGGAATCTTGAAATCTGGAGGAATGACCAAATCAGGGACTAGACAGAGTTCCCTTGTATTGAAAACATCTACTTTTTCTTTCTTTTTTAGCTCTTTCTCGATTCTTTCCTCTAGCAGCTCAAGCCTCAACTCCTTAGTTCATTCTATTTTCTCAACCAGTTCTGTCATCGAACCCCATAAATTAAATGATGAAGTGCCATGCAATGATAAAATCATTAAACAATGCAAAGGATTTGATGCAAATGTAATGCATGAATGCAATAAGGTATTGATTTCGCAAGTGATTTGTCCCCATAGAACATCTTTCATTCAGACCAAAAGATTTCATTACATCAGGTATTAGGATTTTACAGATAGCGGTGAGCTCTAGCTCCTAATTCCTTGACCTCATTCAATAGTCTCATCAGCTTTCCTTCGAGGTCCAAAGTTGGATCCATATTCTGCTTATCGGTGTTGCTGTATCATCTAAATCTGCTCCTGTTGAGCCACTTGTCGCGCTTGAGTCATAACAATCTTCATGTCTTTGTCTTTCTCTTGTATTTTCTGCTCGACCTTTTGTAGCCTGACAGTTACTTCTTTGAAACTTTCATACATGGCCTGCTTATACACTTCAGCACGAATCTCGTTGGTACGAAAAGAAGTCTTGAGCCTTTCTATCTGTTCTTTGAGTGCTGCGTTTTCCATTTGAAGGGCTTGAGATTCCTCCCCTTTCTGTTGTAGACTTGATTTCAAGATCTCGTCCATAGCCAGACTGCTTTCCAACTCACTTTGGAGGATGTCGCGTTGGTTCTCGGCTTCTTTCAGCTTCTGTGACAATGATTTGGCTTTATTTTTATTAGTCTTGCATTTCCACTTCCAACATTGCAAATCGTTCTTTAGCTGAATCATTCCATTAACCCATTATTTAGAGGTGTCACCCAGACCGACATTCTTGAATTCAAAGTGCAACTTCTGGTACTCGTCTTGTATACTCTTCATTGTTTTGCTCAGATCATACCTCTCCTACTTGAGTTGGCCGTACTCGAATGCAAGTTCATCTTCTGAGATGCTTTTACTCTCAACTCCTGAATTTGTCTCACTTGAGTGACTCACTTCTGTGTTACCCGAACCTTGGACTGGGCATTGACCCTTTTTTGACTTTGCCCCTTGAGCAGCGGCTGGCTCCTTGTAGAATCAGGGTTGTCCGTCTTCGAAACCCAAAACTCTCATCCTGATAAGATCTTGAACTCTGTTCTTCAGGGCTCCGCAGTTCTCAGTGTGATGACTCGAACCCCCTATGTGGTAGCTGCACCAGATACGACTGTTGTAACCTTTCGGATAAGGAAGTCTCTTAGGTACAGACTTCACCAGTATGATAAGATTCCTTTTAATGAGAAACGAAAACAGCTTGGTGTATTTCATAGGTATAGGACAATGCCTCTTCACATCATTTGATTCTCGGGCTTCTACAAGTCTTGTCTCTGTTTAATGGGTTTCAGCCCCAAATATGCCACCTATCTGTTTCTTGATATTGATCACAAAAGGATTCAACTTGTCGTATTTAACGGTGTTGTCTATATTAACATTCTGACCATTCTGTTCTACGTTCTGATCCTTGATCGATTCTCCTCCAAGTTCGCCAGGTTGCTTACTTTTCATCATAGCATTTATCTAGTTCATTGTCTCGGCCATTTGCTTCTTTAACTCTTGTACTCCCCCTCGCTCATTACCAGGACTGACACAGCTTGCCGAATCTGACCTCAAGTCTCTTAACGATCCTTCTTCTACTGTCCCCGGTCTAGCCTCGGGATGGAACTCTGGAACTGAATCCCCTATCGTCAAGTCAAAGAACCCTTGGTCCACCATGAACAATCTCTATTATGGGAGAAACTGATAAGTGTTTAAAAGTACTATTTTTATTACCCTTTTTACTCATATTTTTGTTAGACTTAAGCTCATATTAGTTGCATAATTAGTCATTCATGCATTAATTCATGTTTCTTTCCACCGTTGAGCTTGATTACATAACTTGGTGATTTTTGTGGAAAAATATGCTTCTTTGGTGTGTTTTTGTGTGTGTGCAGAATCACTTGCCTAAACAAGGCTAGAACCAGTTGCCAGGGCAATGCATGAAGGAGATGCCGAGTTAGTTGTCAGGGCAATGCATGAAGGAGACGCCGAGCCAGTTGCCAGGGCAATTGTCGACAAAGAATAAGGTGATATGGTAGTCAAAATTGATAACTAGACAAGCCCAAGATGACGTGGAGCAAAGCTAAATCCCAAAGGAATTTGATTTCCATGAAGAGATTAAAGAAGAATTAAATTCCAAGAAGATAGGAGAAGTTCTAGTAGGAATATAATTATAATAAAGAATTATATTCTTTAAAGATAATTTAATTCCAACTTAACTTCCTCCTCAAAGAAGGACTTTCACCTAGCCCTATAAATAAGAGACCATATCATCAACTTGAGAGGTGAGCAAGAGGAGGGAAAATTTCGACAACCCCATAGGGCAAAAAGAGAGAAATTTTGACAAGAGAGCAAGGGGGAGAGAGTTCGATTTCTTCTTCTTCTTCTTTGCTTCCATTAGATTCATGGTTTGGGAATTATTCTTTGTATATCTTTTGAACCCAACCATGAACTAACGTGATTGGTTGGGGTTATTGTGTTTTGTTGTTGTAAGAAACAATTGAATTTTGTTTAGGTAATAAGAGTTTGCACTTTCAATTCAAGGTTTACTCATTCTTGGCTTTTATTCTTGTTTGCGAGTGAATTGGGAGAGGATCTCGTAACTTCATCTATTTATCTAATATCGGGAGAGTTAGATTCAATAAACGAATGAGTATGATCTTTATTCAATCTATTGATGGTGAAAATTAATCCGGCTTAGGAATAAGTCAAGGATTTCAATGGCTAAGAGGAGCGCAAGATTGGTTGTTGTTCACCCTTGATTAATGCAGGGATGTATTATCAAGGCATGCACAAGTAGCTAGAGTTTCGACTTAGGGATAAGAAGAAACCATTGAAGAACGCTCCGCCGAACCTTGAAGTTGCTGCCCAGCCGCCCAAGTAGTTGCCCAGCTAGTCGCCCAGGCAACCATCGATTGGTTGCCAAGGCAACCTCGCTGTGCCAGTTGCCACGGCAACTGAGTTGCCCTTGCACTCTTTTACCAAGACGGTCCAATCGGCTATCACACCTCAACTCACGATAACCTGACCTATTCTCTCTTTTAATTTCATCTATTCTTTTAGTTTATTGCTCTTAGTTTACTCGTTAATTAGAACTCTTATTATCAATTGTGTTTTTACTTTTCACAGTGCAGTAACTTAAGCAAAGTGGCCCAAACCAATCCCTGTGGAGACGATACTCGATACTCATATCACTTTATTACTTGCGACGTGTATACTTGCACAATTGCGTAGCACTTATTACACGCAACAAGTTTTTGGCGCCGTTGCCGGGGATTAGCAATTGGTGTTAGTTGTTTTTGTTATTGCATTTTTTTCTCTTAGTTTTATTAACTTTTCTTTTTGTTTGTTTTATCAAAACAAAATTTTGGTGCGCTACAAGTTAAGGAACATCAACATGTCGGGAAATAAAAGCCAATCTATTCGAGAGATGATGTTGGAAGATATAAATCAATCCAATCAAGAGTTTCTTGCACCCTTTGATGATTACCTATACCAACCGAGAAAATCCCAAAGAACTTATACCGTGGAAAAATCTTGTGCTATGTGTGGAGAACCTCATGTGTTTGAAAATTGCCCTCACATTTTCGGTTCATGTAACTACATGGAGGACCATAGAGAGAACCAGCAGCAAAATTCTTCATGGTATGGTCAAAAAGCTCAATTTTTTTTTTACCATAACAATTTTGCTGCAGCAACAGATATGCCATCGCAATGTAGTCCTTTTCAAAAGCATTCCAATTCCTTGGACGAAACGTTACTAGCTTCCTTGGCTAGACTTGACGGATCAATTGAAGAGATTCGAGAGCTATCAAAATCTATGGATACGAGGATAGCTCAGTGGGATGCAACCTTAGGGGATTCAGAAGATCAATTGGGGAGATCTACATATGTAATGGATAACATGCACCAAAAATTCATTCCTAAGGATACTGACGTCCCAAGGCAAGAGGATAAGGAGCAATACAAAGAAAGCTCTTCGATGTGTGGGGAACAACTAGAACCTCAAAGTCAAGAGGATGCCAATGAAAGAGACTGCCCAACACATGATGAGCCTGAACAACAAATTGCCTCGGCAATGATTGAGGAGCTTGAACAGAGCAATGCCACGACAACACTCAGTGAAGCTGAGAACAACAATACTATAGCAAATTCTGAGGAACCTGATGCCCAGAAGGTTACAACGTTGATGTTGAAGCAAGAATCTGTAGATTGCCCTCATCTACAATTGCCACGGCAATTACACGACCACATGCAAGATCAAAAAGATGATAATACTTTGCCAATAGAATATGAGCAGGTAATAGTTGAACCTTTTGAATTCTTTAAAAACTCACCTCGTCCATTGCAGGTATGTCTTGAGGAACCGAGGTTGGTAGATTTGAAGCCATCGAAATCTCTACTGATGGAGATGTTTGAGAGGCCAAAAGAAAACGGTGTTTGGATTAAGTAAAGCTTTTGAAAATTGGTTCTTCCCTTGACTTACAGCAAATTTTGGCAACTGATTGCCACGGCAATTGGCTTGAGCAGCAATTGCCACGACAACAAAGGCTACATCCAACCATGATAGAAGTCGACAAGAATAACGTAATTGAATGGTTGAGAATGGATATAATTTTTCCTATTAATATATTTGTACCTTCGGGAATAGTAGCAAGGTGGAGAGTATACATGGACTACAAGCGAACAAAGAAGAAAGACACCTCCACGATGGTAACGCAAAAGGGAGTAGAGGCAAGCACATTGGCCAAACTCTTTTTGGGCAATATTGTCACCCGATGAAGGGTGCAGATGGACTATAAGAAGTATCGGAAATGACCCTTCTCAAGTTTTCTCAGATATGCAGTAACATTAAAAGATGCATGATGACACTCTTTTCTGACATGGTCGAAGACTTCCTTGAGATCTTCATGGACACTTTTTTCGTTTTTGGGTAGTGACTTCGACAGTTGCCTTGGCAATTTAGAGAAGGTGTTGGCAAGATGTGAAGAAACCGATTTAGTCCTTAATTGGGAGAAATGCCATTTTATGGTAGATGAAGGAATAGTGCTCAGCCACAAGATTTCATCCAAGGGAATTGAAGTAGACAAAGCCAAGGTGGACGTGATCGAGAGATTACCCTCACCAAGATAAAGTCTTCAATTTTGATGATTCGTGCGCCCAAGCATTCAAAACCCTAAAGGAAAAGCTTGCCTCGGCACCCATTGTCGTTCCACCAGATTGGACGCTACCTTTTGAGCTTATGTGTGATGCAAGTGATTTCGTGGTAGGAGTAGTCCTAGGCCAATGCACAGGAAAGGAATAGAAAATCAAGTGCCCGATCACTTATCACGTTTAGAACGCAATAGGGAGGAGGACGTGGATTTAGAGATATGCGATGCATTCCCGGATGAACAACTTTTAGTTGCCTCGGCAACCATGGATGTGCACGCCTCGGCAACCCTTGACGCCTCGGCAACCATGGATGATCACGCCTCGGCAACCCTCGACTCCGCAGCAGCTCTTGACGCGCACGTCTCGGCAACCATGGATGCGCATGCCTTGGCAACCCCTGACGCCTTGGCAACCATGGATGCGCATGCCTCGGCAACCCTCGACGCCGCAACAGCTCCTGATACGCACACCTCGGCAACCGTGGATGCGCACGCCTCAACAACCCCTGATGCCTTGGCAACCATGGATGCGCATGCCTCGACGCCACGGAAACTACTGATACGCACGCCTCGACAACCATGGATGTGTATGCCTCGGCAACTCTAGACGCACACGCCTCGGCAACCTTGGGAGTAGTCGCCACGGCAGCACATGCCTCGGCAATACCCTGGTACGCGGATTTAGTTAATTTCCTTGTTTGTGGTATTTTACCTTATGGCCTTACTCACCAAGGGAAGAAGCGGTTCCGCCATGATGCTAAGCATTACTTTTGGGATGAGCCTCTTTTGTTTAAACAATGTGCAGATCAGGTTATACGCCGATGTGTCCCTGAAGAGGAGTAACAGAATGTACTCCGACAATGCCATTCTTCACCCTATAGAAGACATTTTGGAGGAACTCGTACCACGGCCAAAGTTTTGCAATCCAGTTTGTATTGGTCAACACTGTACAAAGATGCCCAAGAGTTTTACAAGCAATCTGATCGTTGCCAGAGGACGGGCAATATCACCTACAAACCAATGGGCAATCAAGACCGTGAATATGGATTAGGAAAGTGTCGAACAAAAGCGTTTGTTGTACCTCAACGAGATAGAAGAATTTCGTGCACTCGCCTATAACAATGCACAAATTTACAAGGAGAAAACAAAGTAATGGCACGACAAGAAACTATTGTCGCGACAATTCATGCCAGGGCAACTAGTTTTCTTATTCAATTCTCGACTAAAACTTTTCCCAGGAAAACTAAAATCAAGATGGTCGGGACCATTCGAAGTTGTCAAACCATTCTCCCATGATACTGTGATAATCAAGTCCAGTACCGACGAACATGAATTCAAAGTTAATGGACAGAGATTGAAGCACTACAACGGTGCCCATGTAGAATGAAACAAAGAAGTTGACACCTTAAGAGATGCATGAGCATGTTCTCCTTTCGATACTTTCTTTTTATTTTTATTTTCCTTTTTTTTCGAACTATTTTTTTTTCTTTCTATTATTTTCGGTTATTTTTTTTCTCTCTTTATTTATTTTTGGAATTTTTAGGAGATATTTTATTTTTCTTCATTATCTTTAGTTTCCAGGTTTTCTTTTCCACAACAAGACTCACAACCACAATGCTAAGGAAATTTACTGCCGACTACTTGCCACAGCAACCACAACAGAAACTGGCGATGCCCAGGCAACAACAATGGCTTCGGCAACTACTGATGCCCATGCAAGTGAACCTGCATCGGCAAGCATAGATCAAATCAAAGCAATGCTATTCACGCGGTACCAGCATTCAACCACCGATTGAAAAATGAATCAAGCAAACGCACGAAGAAAACTTATCACTCGAGGTGACGACCTCTCCGGCTAACTCATTTCATTTAGTTTCTTTTAAATTTTATTTCACTCTTACATGCATTGAGGACAATGCTTCTCTCGAGTTTGGGGGGTGTTGGTTTCTAGTTAGTTTCATGTTTAATTGCATTCATCGTTAGCAATCACATATAGGTTGCATATGTTCCTTGCCATGCCTTTAATTGGATTTAATTGCTTAAGACTTGTTGAATATCCAATGATGAATTTTTGCCACTGCACTTAATTGAAAGAACCTTTAATTTTAGGATTGCAAGAAAAGAACTTAGAATTTTACTATGATGCTGAATTTTTTTTACACGGTTGTGGCTTGTTGATTGAAAGAAACTTAGTGAACTTAGGTTGCTTAAAATTTGGGTAAATTTGAAATTGAAAATTAAAAGTTAAATTCTTGCTAGAGGTGCCCAAAACTGGCTCTAGTAGTAAATGCACTTTCATGCTAAAGCTGCCCAAAACTGGCTCTAGTAGTTAATGCATATTAAAGAATCGCTAGAGGTGCCCGAAATTGGCTCTAGTGAAAATAAAAATAAATACCCCGGTAATTAAATTGATAAAAGCCTATTGTTCACATAGAATCTTGAAAATCAACTTGTACACAACTACGCACACACATTGTCACGAGCATTATAGTTTTGTTCCGGGTAATTTTTTTGCTATCTGAAAAATTAAAAGGTGATCATACTTTGTGCCACGCTTCCGAGGTTTGAATTCAAGTTTGAAGCATGTCTTTGATGATTAAAGTCTTGGCAGGTAATTGTTAGTTTGCATTGCTTGAGGACAAGCAATAGTTCAAGTTTGGGGGTGTGATAAGTGTTCAAAAGTACTATTTTTATTACCCTTTTTACTCATATTATTGTTAGACTTAAGCTCATATTAGTTGCATAATTAGTCATTCATGCATTAATTCATGTTTCTTTCCACCGTTGAGCTTGATTACATAACTTGGTGATTTTTGTGGAAAAAGATGCTGCTTTGGTGTGTTTTTGTGTGTGTGCAGAATCACTTGCCTAAACAAGGCTAGAACCAGTTGCCAGGGCAATGCATGAAGGAGATGCCGAGTTAGTTGCCAGGGCAATGCATGAAGAAGATGCTGAGCCAGTTGCCAGGGCAATTGTCGACAAAGAATAAGGTGATATGGTAGTCAAAATTGATGACTAGACAAGCCCAAGATGACGTGGAGCAAAGCTAAATCCCAAAGGAATTTGATTTCCATGAAGAGATTAAAGAAGAATTAAATTCCAAGAAGATAGGAGAAGTTCTAGTAGGAATATAATTATAATAAAGAATTATATTCTTTAAAGATAATTTAATTCCAACTTAACTTCCTCCTCAAAGAATGACTTTGACCTAGCCCTATAAATAAGAGGCCATATCGTCGACTTGAGAGGTGAGCAAGAGGAGGGAAAATTTTGACAACCCCATAGGGCAAGAAGAGAGAAATTTCGACAAGAGAGCATGGGGGAGAGAGTTCGATTTCTTCTTCCTCTTCTTTGCTTCCATTACATTCATGGTTTGGGGATTATTCTTTGTATATATTTTGAACCCAACCATGAACTAACTTGATTGGTTGGGGTTATTGTGTTTTGTTGTTGTGAGAAACAATTGGATTTTGTTTAGGTAATAAGAGTTTGCACTTTCAATTCAAGGTTTACTCATTCTTGGCTTTTATTCTTGTTTGCGAGTGAATTGGGAGAGGATCTCGTAACTTCATCTATTTATCTAATATCGGGAGAGTTAGATTCAAGAAACGAATGAGTATGATCTTTATTCAATCTATTGATGGTGAAGATTAATCCGGCTTAGGAATAAGTTAAGGATTTCAACGGCTAAGAGGAGCGCAAAATTGGTTGTTGTTCACCCTTCATTCACGTAGGGATGTATTATCAAGGCATGCACAAGTAGCTAGAGTTTCGACTTAGGGATAAGAAGAAACTATTGAAGAACGCTCCGCCGAACCTTGAAGTTGCTGCCCAGCCGCCCAAGTAGTTTCCCAGCTAGTCGCCCAGGCAACCATCGATTGGTTGCCAAGGCAACCCCGCTGTGCAAGTTGCCACGGCAATTGAGTTGCCCTTCCACTCTTTTACCAAGACGATCCAATCGGCTATCACACCTCAACTCAAGATAACCTGACCTATTCTCTCTTTTATTTTCATCTATTCTTTTAGTTTATTACTCTTAGCTTACTCGTTAATTAGAACTCCTATTATCAATTGTGTTTTTACTTTTCACAGTGCAGTAACTTAAGCAAAGTGGCCCAAACCAATCCCTGTGGAGACGATACTCGATACTCATATCACTTTATTACTTGCGACGTGTATACTTACACAATTACGTAGCACTTATTACACGCAACAGAAACCACTCAGGAATCAATACCCTATGTAATGCGAATGCGATGATATATGTAAAAACAAAACAAAAAAGAAACGAGTTAGTACCGGATAAAAATAATAAATACATAAGTAAAGGGCAAATTAGATAAGGTAAACGAACAAAACAGCCCTATTTACATCCCGTCTAAAACACCTAGGTTATCCGCATGGCTCTAAAAAGGGTGGCTTATTATGTTCTTTTCATGCAGTGTTGGTGCTAGGAGGTACCCGAATTGTCCTTGCTGCTATTAAGGGTAGCAAGGCACCCGATCATCACCCACTATAGGCGCCTTTCAACCAGGTTCAATTCAGGGGGACCCATTCGCTTATGCCCATACGAAAGAACGATATCCTCATGAAAGCATAAGGTACTCGAGCCCCGAAGGTACTTTTCTAGGCCCATACGGAGGAACGATATCCTCAAGAAAGCACTAGCGTTTTCCCCCACTTAAAAGGATGGGTTTATATGCCAAATTTTAAATCTGTTAAAATAAACACGCAATCATAACCAAACGTTAATTTAATAGTCACTTTAATCTGAAACTTTCGATATTAATAAAGTGGTAGTTATTTAAAAAGCTTGACTCTCTTTTATTTTTGAAAAAATGGTCCCTAGCGGAGTCGCCATCTGTAGCGATATCCTTTTCTTCTATGGGCATTTCGCTAAAAAAATGGGGTTTCAAGGTGTTTTACCACGTTTGAGGGTATCTTGGGTATTTAAAATATGCCTTCTGTGGGGTTTTAGAAAACCATATTTTATTTTAAAAATGGAGTCGCCACCGGCCACAAAGGTAGGTCGGACACCATAAAACCAGAGATTTAAAAAAATGTTGGGTTCGGGAGTTGGTTACGGATGGGGAAGGGTTAGCACCCCCACTCGGCCCAAAATTGGTACTTTAATAATTACCGCTTTATTAATATTAAACTTTCCGGATTAAAGTGACGATTAAATTAAAATTTGGTTATAAGTGCGAGTAAATTTTAAGAGCCCTGTTATTCGAGAGTAAACCGATAGACCACCATCACTGCGTTTGATACTGGCCACGTTTACGCTCGAAAAAAAGGGCACTATTGCGCGTATTGAGTGCTCCGTAATTGTGCAAGTGTACACGTCGCAAGTTATAGTATAGAAGATATCGTCTCCACAGGGATTGGTGCCACTTCAAGAATCTAATCTCTTGCACTGTAAAAAGTAAAATAACACAAGTAGAAGATTGTAGGAATTTAACTAACAACTAAACTAGAAAGCAATAAAGTAAAAGAAGATGTACTCAAATGAGAGAGAATAGGCCAGGTTATCGTAAGTTGAGGAGTGATAGCCAATTGGATCGTCTTGGTAAAAGGGTGCAAGGGCAACTCAATTGTCGTGGCAACTTGCGCAGCGGGGTTGCCTCGGAAACTAATCAACGGTTGCTTGGGCAACTAGCTGGGCAACTGTTTGGGCGGCTGGGCAGCAACTTCAAGGTTCGGCGAAGCGTTCTTCAATGGCTTCTTCTTATCCCTAAGTCAAAACTCTATCTAATTGTGCATGTCTTGATAATACATCCCTGCATGAATAAAGGGTGAACAACAACCAATCTTGCGCTCCTCTTAGTCGTTGAAATCCTTAACTTATTCCTAAGCCGGATTAATCTTCACCATCGATAGATTGAATAAAGACCATACTCATTCGTTTCTTGAATCTAACTCTGCCAATATTAGATAAATAGATAGAGTTACGAGATCCTCTCCCAATTCACTCGCAAACAAGAATAAAAACCAAGAATGAGTAAACCTTGAATTGAAAGTGCAAACTCTTATTACTTAAACAAAATCCAGTTATTTCTCACAACCACAAAACACAATAACCTTAGCCAAATAGATTTAGTTCATGGCTAGGTTCCAAAGAAACACAAAACAAAGAATCACTAACATAAACCTAATTGAACAAGAAAGAAAAAAGATAAAGAATGGTTGAAAGCCCTTTGTTGAAATCTCTCCCCTTTTGCTCTCTCTTCAATTGATCTCTCCCCCTTTGCTCTCTCTTGGAGTTAATAGCTTGGCCTCCTTTAAATAGGAGATGGCTAGGTCAAAGTCTATCTTGAGGAATAAGTTAAGTTGGAATTAAATACTTTAAAAGAATATAATTCTTTATTATATTTAAATTCCTTCTAGATCTTCTCCTACCTTCTTGGGATTTAATTTCTCTTTGACCTCTTCATGGAAATCAAACTCCTTTGGGATTTAACTTTGCTCCACGTCATCTTGGGCTTATCTAGTCATCAATTTCGACTGCCATGTTATCTTATCCCTTATCGACAATTGCCCTGGCAACTGCGTCGGCATCTCCTTCATGCATTGCCCTGGCAACTGGTTCTAGCCTTGTTTAGGTAAGTGATTCTGCATACACACAAAAACAACTATTGGCAGCACCCTTTTTTCCACAAAATTAAGCAAAATATGAAATCAAGCTTGTCCACCAAGGAAACAATGCAAACATGCATGAATGGCTAATAATGCAACTAATATAAGCCTAAGTCTAGCAATAATATGAACAAAAAGGGTGAATAAAATAGTACTTTTAGACACTTAATACACCCCCAAACTCGAACTATTGCTTGTCCTCAAGCAATGCAAACTAATAATTACCCGCCAAGACTTCAATTTTCACAAACTTAGCTTTGAACTTGATTTCAATTCTCAGAACCGTGGCACAAAGTATGATTGGCTTTTCATTTTTCATAAAACTTAGGAATTACTCGGAATCAAACTATAATTCTTGTGAGTGTGTGCGGAGTTGTGTGCAAGTTGATTTTTCAGATTCTATGCAAACAAGAGGTTTTCAAATTACTTCCTTGGGTTTTTTTAACATGTTTTAACTAGAGCCGGTTTTGGGCACCTCTAGTGTTTTGTTTTCAGTTTTCTTAAGTTAATTAATTTATTCAATTTGAGCCGATTTCGGGCACCTCTAGTGATCAATTTTTATCACATACTAGAGCCAATTTCGGGCACCTCTAGCGATCAATTTTTAAGCACATACTAGATCCAATTTCGGGCACCTCTAGCATTCATCCAATTTTTATTCTAATCCCCCATTTTTTTAACTATCAACCTAAGCTCGCTAGAATTCCTTAAATCAATCAAGCCACAACAGTGTTTCATCAAGTTTAGCATCAAAAAAGTTCTATCAATTAAGTACATTGGCAAGTCATCATCCGATATTCATCAAATCTAGGCAATTCTTGTTCCAACTAAAGGCATGGCAAGCAATTTATGTATCCTAAATGCAATACTTAAGATGAATGCAACTAAACATGGTAACTAACTAATAACAATCCCCCCAAACTCGAGTGAGGCATTGTCCTCAATGCATGCAACAAAGAAAAATAAAAACAAAAATAACAATAACAATAAAGAAAAGTAAAATGCAAACGAGGACTTACTCTGAGAGTTCGTCATCGTGGATGATTAGTTTCCTTTTGGCATGTGTCTTGATTCTTTTGCTTGAACGTGGTGGTTGCTTTCTTGTTGTCGATGGTGGAATCGATCCTCATACGGGGGTGTCCTCATCGTCCTCATCATCAATGCATTGACTTTTCACTTGGGCTTAGAGGATTCAATTGGTGCGGTCTTTGTTGGTGCAATGGAGGACTCGTCCGAATCTGAAAAATCAGATAATGATTCAGTACAAGTTGATTCGAGCATAAGCGTTTTACCTTTGGCTTTTACAGTGGTTGTCGGGGTGTCTTTAGCTTTGGTTGTCGCGGTATCTTTAGTGTTGGTTGCCGGGGCAACTGCTTGGGCAGACGCAGTGTAGGTTGTTGCGGCATCATCTATTGCGATTGTCGTGGCAACTGCTTCATTGGTTGTTGTAGCAAGGATTTCGGCAAGAAAGATGGGGAACGGCACGCGGCTGTCCGCGTACTTTTCCAAGATGACTTGGGTGATGGCATTGTTGTGATCCTTCATGTACCGCATGAACATTAGTTGCCGGTCTTCAATTTGCCTAAGGCGGTTCGCCAACGGCTGTAAGAGTGCTTCAAGTTGTCCCAGGGTTGTTGTCCGAGTTGCCCGGGAATCAGTTGCTTGGGCATTAGGAGTTGCTGAGGCGGCAAGAGTTGTCGCGGCAATTGAAGGCATTGGGGATTTCACCGGTGCCTCTCCCATTAGCTTTCAGATTTGTGCTCGATTCCAACCGGACTTTGGTAGGGCCTTTTCATCAGTGGACTCACTTGGAACATGCATCTGTAGCGATGGTCTTTTTTATCGCTAAAAAAAACGTTTCTCGAAGTGTTTGTGATTTTTCGGTATTAAAATATTTATTCCGTGGGGGTTTTAAAAAAACAAAAAAAACCGCATTTTGTTAAAAAATTGGAGTCGCCACTGGCCACTTAGGTAGGTCGGACACCATAAAACTAGAGATTTAAAAATTTATTGGGTTCGGGAGTCGGTTATGGATGGGGAAGGATTAGCACCCCCACACCGCCCAAAATTGGTACTTTAATAATTACCGTTTTATTAATATTAGATTTTTCGAGTTAAGGTGACGATTATTTTAAAATTCGGTTATAATTGCGAATAAATTTTAAGGGCCCCGTTATCCGAGAGTAAACGCCCAACCATTATCACTACGCTTGATACTGGCCCCGTTTACACTCGGATAAAAGGGCACCGCATTGACAATTTATATCTCGATATGCAATCTTAGTGGCAAAATATAAAACATGGCAGATAATTTAAAGACAGTAAATATTCACATAACAGAATACTAATCTAACATAAATAAAATACGTAATTAAAATACACATATACATATCAAGCTTAATAGTAGATAAAAACAAACTTAACATGTCACAATAACAAGGCATGAATAAGTACATGTATGGACAAAAAAAAAAAAATATATATATTTCAAGAAGACATACATGTTAGAAATAAAACACATTTCAACACACATAGAGCAATATATTATACATAAAAAGAAAGTATACTAACACGTAACCTAAAAGCCAAGAAAACATACAATACGTACTAAAATACAAAACATGTTGTGTACGAGTCGACTAGAACATAATATGCGTAATACGAATAATCGAACAAATACATAAAGATACATAATCATCATAAACTTAACACACATATACATGTATACATAAAAATACAAGGCATATATGAGGGATATATAATAAAGCAAGAGACTACATCAGCATACACGATTATAATACGAACATAAATATTTACATGGAAACAGGACTGAAATGAAAAGAAATAAACATCAGTGGCAGAAATTAAAGGATAATAATATGCAATTTAAGGACGAAAATGCAAACATGACCGAACTTGAAAGGACTGAAACTGTAATTAGACCAAGGGGCAGACCCGAAATGAAAAATTCAAAAACGTGGGATGGTTAAAGGGATAATTTTATCATTTAAAAACTGATTCGGTGTAATTTAGTCACTGGATTGCAATATTTTGAAATATAAGGAGGACTGGAATTGTAATTATACCATGCGGCAAGACAGAAACGAAAATATTGAAAGCGCGGGGGGATTTATTACGTAATTTACCCATTTCACAAAATAATAACACCTATAAATACCCTTTTTTTTTGCCGGACTCAAATTTTCCCATTTCGATTCATTTTTTCAGTTTTTATAACCCATGTTCTCTCTCGTTTTCTCTCAACTCTCCCTGACGAACCTAGAATCCAGCGGCCGGCCGCCGTCTTCTCCGCCATCGGCCGCCGCTAGCCGGCGCCGGCGAGCCCCAAAAAACA
The DNA here is from genome assembly GCA_019671005.1 of Hibiscus mutabilis. Classification (NCBI taxonomy): domain Eukaryota; kingdom Viridiplantae; phylum Streptophyta; class Magnoliopsida; order Malvales; family Malvaceae; genus Hibiscus; species Hibiscus mutabilis. The sequence goes on along the minus strand of JAGYYJ010000131.1, from coordinate 47,359 downwards.
CACCAAAACGAACCACTCCTTACCCTCGACACGAATCCGAACTTGGATTCGGAGAAAGAGCCTTCATTCGTCCTAGATCTAGGAATATGAAACGAAAAAAAAACCCTTTTTTATTTTCAACCCAAAACAAAACGAAAAGGGCCTCCCACTCCTTTCAGTTCACCATGTTCGGCTTGGGAAAGCCGAAGAGGCTTATCACTGGTGAGGGGAGACCCACCGACGATGATGGTAACGACTTTTAACCCTCTCTTTTTTATTTACTACGTATATTTTGTATGCATGCAATAAAAGTAGCAAGAAAAAATACCATTGGACTTGTGTTGCCTCCCTTTTTGTATTTCTAAAAACTAGTCACAATACACTTTCTGTTGGATGATATATCCTTATTTTTTCTCTGTTTTTTGTAGAATATAATACATATTACATCTTGTTCGATTTGGTACTGACACCCTGTCTTTCCATTTTTTTGTGCATCTGAGCATGGTGGTTGGTACGGCGGTATAGTGGAAGAGTGGAGAGAGTATGGTGGTGGTGTCCTCTGTCAGATCCATTCACGGTCGTTGGATCAGATCTGATCCAACGAATATGATTACATGGGGGATGAGCGGCCTAGATCGAGCCTTGAGATGAGTGCAGCTACATCTGATCTTGACGTGTGGCAGAGTGGGAGGTGAGCGGTCTGGAGAGTGACATCACGCGCGCCAGTTGGATTATCTTAGACCGATCTGGACCGTTGGATCAAGACTTGATCCAACGGCCTAGATGACGGCGGCTGCAAGATAAAAGAGGGTTATCAGACTTAGTTTTAGGGTTTTTAATATACTGGGCCAGGCCAATATGGGCCTTGTAACGTTATTTTGGGTCTGTAATATATATTTTTGGGTTCTTGTAATATATTGGATTGGACTGTTAATTAATATTTGGGTTTTATATTTTAGACATTAGTCCAATAATAATAATAATACGATATTACATACATACGTACACGTGCACATTCATATAAGTGTAACGTACGAATACACATGCAAACATTAATTAATGTAACATACTAACATACATGCATACAATAACACACATGATAATCATGAATATCCACACATATTATACGTACAAACTATGCACTCATAAGGAATGTAAATACATGCGCGACATACATACAATATATTACTTACTAATGCGTATACATGGCTTATAGTATAGATGCACACATCACACACCCTATACGTACACTAATCATGCATATAAAATAAACATATAATGTAATATGTATACATGCAATAATAATTCCCCGTTAATTATTATACTAATATATTAACAATATTTACAAACGGGATAAAAATGAGTGATTACAACATCTCCTTGTAAAGATTGGAAATTAAGCGAGGGAAGAAAAGAGAACCCTTGTCTTTTGTGCTACATACAAAAATCTCATCACAAATAATTTTTCCAATGTTAATGATGCGATTATGCAAGATAGAATGTATGAGCAAAAGACGAGGTGTATCGACGGTGGTATTGTGTGTTGTGGGCATTAAAGAAGTTTTAAAAAACTTATTCCATAATTTTTCCTCGGGTTTAATTCGAAGGCGATTTACCGTGCCCTTGTATTTACCGTCGTTCCAATGAGTTCCTGGTAGAGTGAGTTCTTGAAGCACCTTGTCGAGTTGCTTGGGCGTGAGTTGATCAACAAAGGCTTGATGCTCGTCCTTCTCAACGTAGAGCCCGTAAAAGGTGTTGATGTTTTCGGGGCTTATTAGTATAGCCTTGTCACGAACAAAAGCATAAGGATTATCTGGGTTAGGTGAGTGAGCATAGAATTCTCTTACCCATGAGATGTTACCCAGTTTCGATTGATGGCAAAAGATTTGCCACTTTTGATGTGCAATCCTTTCGAAGATGAATGGTTCAAGGCCGAAATCTTGATGAGAGTTGGAGTATTCGAAGCCTTGTTCTTTGTAAATCTTCCGGCTTTCAAACTTGGAGTGAAATCTTTCTTGAACCACCGGTGTAGCAAACTTCTTGTATCTTAGTTATTTGGAGGAACTTGGATAAACCAAAAATTCAATTTTGGATGCCATGGATGATCTTGGTTGTGAGTTTGGTAGAAACAAAGAAAGGAAAGCAAAAGAAACTAAAGAGTTGCAATATGAAAAGTAGGAATAGGTTTCTTGGAAGTTAAGGGTGATGGGTTAAATAGAAAAGATATGTAGTAAATATGGTGGGTGGGATTAATTGGAAAGAAAGAAAACAAGGGTTTTGATTGGGGGAAGGGGATGGCTAGGGGATTTGGGGAAGGAGAAGGGTTTGGCTGGCTATGTAGGGTTTATTTAGGGTAAATTGGAGGCTTAATATAAGCCATAGATTTAGCCCATTAATTTTCTTGTTGAAGAAGTTTCCTTCTTGAATCAAATTCCTCTTTATCTTGAACTCTTTTCCTACAATTCAAAAACAAATAAAATAAGGATTAAAATTAAAGATAAACTAATAAAAGAAAATAAATAAAGATGTGCAAAGAAATTCTTAAACCTAAAATTTAAAAACAAATAGATAAATATAAAAGAAAGATGTAGTCTTAATCTTAAAGAAAATAAATAAATTTATCCTAAAAAGAAAAATAACTGAAATTAATAAACAAAAATAAAAAATTAAATAGTTCAAAAAATAAAAATAAAAAGAAAATATCGAAAGAAGAGCATGCTCATACATTCCTAAGGTGACCACTTCTTTGTTACGTTCTATATGGGCACCGTTGTAGCGCTTCAATCTTTGTCCGTTGACTTTGAATTCATGTTCATCAGTGATGGACTTGATTATCACGGCATTATTGGAGAACGGTTTGACAACTTTGAATGGTCTCGACCATCTTGATTTCAGTTTTTTTGGGAAAAGTTTCAGCCGAGAATTGAATAAGAGAACTAGTTGCTCGGGCATGAATTGTCGCGGCAATAGTTTCTTGTCATTCCATTGCTTTGTTTTTTCCTTGTAGATTCATGCATTATTATAGGCGAGTGCACGGATTTCTTCTATCTCGTTGAGGTCTAACAAATGCTTTTGCCCGGCACTTTCTCAATCCATATTCACGGTCTTGATTGCCCATATGCCTTGTGTTTGATTTCCACCGGTAGATGGCATGTTTTGCCATAGACAAGTCGAAAAGGAGACATACCTAAGGGCATTTTGAATGCAGTGTGATATGCCCAAAGTGCATCATCTAGTCTTACTGACCAATCCTTCTTAGAGGGATTTACAACTTTCTCGAGTATACCCTTCAATTCTTGATTGTGAATCTCTGCTTGCCCATTGGTTTGTGGGTGATATGTCGTGGCAATTTTGTGTGACACGCCGAAGTGTTGCAATATCTTGGCAATAAGTCTATTGTCAAAGTGCTTACCTTCATCACTGATAATTGCTCTCGGCATCCCTAACCGTGTAAATATATTTTCTGCAAGAATCGTTGCACGGTCTTGGAATCGTTGGTGGGAACTGCAGCTGTCTCAACCCATTTAGACACGTAGTCGACGGTAAGTTGAATGTAGAGGTTGCCGAATGAAGATAGGAAAGGTCCCATAAAATCGATCCCCCATACATCAAATAATTCCACCTCGATGATGTTTTAGAGCGGCATCTCATATCGTCTAGAGATATTGCTCATCCTCTAGCAACGATCACATTGCTTGTAAAACTCTTGGGCATCTTTGTACAGTGTTGGCCAATACAAACCGGATTGCAAAACTTTGGCCGCGGTACATGTTCCTCTATAGGGTGAAGAATGGCATTGACGGAGTACATTATGCTGCTCTTCTTTAGGGACACATCGGCGTATAACCTGATATGCACATTGTTTAAACAAAAGTGGCTCGTCCCAAAAGTAATGCTTAGCATCATGGTGGAACTGCTTCTTTCCTTGGTGAGTAAGGCCATAAGGTAAAATACCACAAACAAGGAAATTAACTAAATCTGCGTACTAGGGTATTGCCGAGGCATGTGTTTCCATGGCAACTACTTTCATGGTTACCGAGGCGTGCGCGTCTAGAGTTGCTGCGGCATGCGCGTCAAGGGTTGCCGAGGCATGCGCATCAGTGGTTACCGAGGCATGCGCATCCATGGTTGCTGAGGCAACTAACAGTTGCTGCTCTAGGAATGCATCGCATATCTCTAAATCCGCGTCCTCCTCCCTATTGCGTTCTAAGCGTGATAAGTGATCGGCCACTTGATTTTTTTGTTCCTTTCATGTCCTTAATTTCAATGTCAAACTCTTGTAAAAGAAATATCCAACTAATCAAACGAGGTTTGGTATCCTTTTTAGCAAATAGATACTTAATTGTCGAATGGTCCGTATGGACAATTACCTTTGTACCAATCAAACAGGATCAGAACTTGTCAAATGTGAAAACTGCGGCTAGTAACTCTTTCTCCGTTGTTGTGTAATTCACTTGAGCACTATTAAGAGTTTTACTAGCGTAGTATATCACATGAAAGGTATTACCTGTGCGTTGGCCTAGGACTGCTCCTACCGCAAAATCACTTGCATCACACATGAGCTCAAAAGGTAGCGTCCAATCTGGTGGAACTACAATGGGTGCCGAGGCAAGCTTTTCCTTTAGGGTTTCGAATGCTTGGGCGCAAGAATCATCAAAATTGAAGACTTTATCCTGTTCAAGAAAATTGAACAAGGGTTTGGTAATCTTAGAAAAATTATGAATGAACCTCCTGTAAAAACCAACATGTCCAAGAAAGCTTCAGATTCCTTTAACCGAACTTGGGGGGAGTAATCTCTCGATCACGTCCACCTTGGCTTTGTCTACTTCGATTCCCTTAGATGAAATCTTGTGGCCGAGCACAATTCCTTCATCTACCATAAAATGGCACTTCTCCCAATTAAGGACTAAATCAGATTCTTCACATCTTGCCAACACCTTCTCTAAATTGTCGAGGCAACTGTCGAAGTCATTACCAAAAACGGGAAAATCATCCATGAAAATCTCAAGGAAGTCTCCGACCATGTCTGAAAAGAGTGCCATCATGCATCTTTGGAAGGTTGTCGGGGCATAACACAATCCGAACGACATCCTTCGGAAAGCATAAGTACCGTATGGGCATGTGAAGGTTGTCTTTTCTTGATCTTCTAGTGCTATGGCAATTTGATTGTAACCTGAATAACCATCAAGAAAATAATAAAAGAGTTTACCTGCAGGGCGGTCAAGCATTTGATTAATAAAGGGTAATGGAAAGTGATCTTTCCTAGTGGCTTTGTTTAGCTTTCGATAATCCATATAAACCCTCCAACTGGTCATAGTCCTGGTTGGAATGAGTTCATTGTTTTCATTACTTACAACCGTTATACCTCCCTTTTTTGGTACACATTGTACCAGACTTACCCATGTACTATTAGAGATAGGGTATATGATGTTGGCGTCAAGCCACTTGATGATTTCTTTCATTACAACCCCTTTTATGGCATAATTCAGTCTTCTCTGGGCCTCAATCGAAGGTCTGTGATCATCTTCCAAAAAAATCTTGTGCATGCACACTATCGAGCTAATTCCCTTCAAGTCGGCAATTGTCCATCCTATTGCCTTCTTGTGTATCATCAACATGTCGATCAGCTTCTTTTCCTACTCAGGCTGTAACTTAGAGGAAATAATTATAGGCAATGTATTATTGGTTCCCAAGTAAGCATATTTTAGTTGCCCTGGCAATTGTTTCAACTCAAGAATCTATGGTTGTTCAATGGAGGGCTTTTCGAGTTTACCTTCCTTACCTGAGTAATCCAGTGGTTCAAAGTATGTACCTGGTTGATTGACTAACCAATTTGCCTTTTCTTGTTGTTCTTCATCAATCGGTTCTTCATACTCCTCAGGTTTCTCTAAATCGGCAATGTAGTTGCCGAGGCAACTAAATTCCTCGTCGAAGACAAACTCTATCGTGGCATGGAGAAGTTGGCTTTTTTTTGGATCATCGGCATGCCTTAGTGGTTGGAACAAAATCAGTTTAGCTTGCTGGTCATTCACCCTCATTGTGAGTTCTCCCTTTTCAACATCGATCAAAGTTCTCCCTGTTGCTAGGAAGGGTCTCCTGAGAATGATAGGTGCATGTTCATCTGCTTCACAATCCAAAATAATAAAGTCAGGGGGAAAAATAAACTTATCAACTTTTACCAGTATGTCTTCGATTTTTCCCTCTAGATGCACATAGGATCTATCGGCTAGCTGTAGCATAACTATTGTAGGTCTTGCCTTCTCGATTCCTAGTTTTTGGAAAACCGATTTAGGCATCAAGTTTATGCTTGCTCCAAGGTCACATAATGCTTTCCCGACATAGTGGTTTCTGATGGAACAAGGTATTGTGAAACTTCCAGGATCCTTCAACTTGGGTGGCATGGGATTGTGCAACATGGCCATGCATCCCTCTATTGCCGCAACTGTTTCAAACTCTCCTAGCCTTGTTCTCTTGGACACAATGTATTTCAGAAACTTGGCATAGTTCGGCATTTTTTCAATCGCCTCAACCACTGGAAAGTTGATGTGGACTTGCTTTAGAATATCAAGAAACTTCTTGAATTATTATTCTTGCTTTTGTCGCTTCAACCTTTGTGGCAATGGTAGTGGAAGTCGGATATCTTCGATCCTTTCATTGGTCTGGAACTTGATTGACGGCATTGTCGAGGCAACTGGAGTTGCCGAGGCATTGTCAACTGGGGTTGTCGTGGCGTGCCTATCGTTGGTTGCCGAGGCATGCTTATCGCTGGTTGCCGCGGCAATTCTTGGTTCAGCATCTGAAGCTTTTCCGCTGAGTTCGTCTTGTTCTTTTTGTGGAGTTTTGTTTGATGAGCGAGCTTGAGCCTCTTTAAGTTGTTGGCCACTTCTAGTGGTGATCGCCTTACATTGCTCATGGCTAGTTCCTCTTGCGACTTCAGTATTGCTAGTAAACCTCTTTGCGGTCTAGTATTCAGGTTTTGACCAAATGGTCTGACTTGATTTTCCAATGATTTGATTGTCGCCTCTTGGTTTTACAATCTCATCTCGTTCCTATTAATAAAAGCATCAGTTCTTTTTATGAAGTTACACTTCTCAGCCATGTAAGATTCAGTTTTCAACACAAAAGCATTGAGAGAATTTTCCAAAGAACTAGATGTTTTCGGTTGTTGTTGCGGCAACTGTTGTCATGGCATATTCTGCTGGAATCCCGATGTTTGTGCATTCTGATTGTTCTGGTTTAGAGCATTGCTGGGATTACTCCATGAAAAATTTGGGTGCTTCTTCCAAGCTGGATTGTATGTATTGGACATCACATTGTTGTTCTGGTTGTAATTCCCCACATAAAAGCTGGATTCCAGATTCTGCATACATTCAGAAGAATCATGGTTACCACCACATAACTCACAAAAGGAAACAATTACCTTGACCTCCTATGTGTTGTTTGGTTTCTGCATGTTCTGGACCATCTTGGTTAGAGTGGCCAATTGTGCCAAAATTGAGTCTGATGATCCAAGTTCATGTATTGTGGCTTGGATTCTAACTCATCCTCTTCTAGTAGATGGGAACTGATAATCATTCTTGGCAAGCCTGTTTAGAATTTGCAGTGCTTTCTCCGGCGACTTATCTAGAAGTATGTCGTTTGCCAAGGCATCTAGCATCATCCTTGTTGGTGTATTTACAGCGTTGTAAAACATTGTTACTTGTGTCCACACTGGGAATCCGTGTAGGGGGCATTTCTGCAGAAGTTCTCTATATCACTCCCAAGCCTCGTACATGGATTCATCATCTGCCTACCGAAAAGAAGTAATTTCGTTACGAAGCTTATTAGTCAAATTTGTAGGATTAAATCGAGCAAGGAAATCACGACAAAGATTGGTCCAAGATCCTATTGATCCGGCAAGAATACTATTCAACCATGCTTTCGCCCTATCCTCAGTGAATAGGGGAATAATCTTATTCGTAAAACATCGGGGGAGACGCCTTGTATTTTGAATTAATTGCAAATCTCGAGGAAAGATTTAAGATGTTTTCGTGCATCTTCAGTTGCTGAGCCGCCAAATTGACCAATTGTGTTGATCATATTGAACATCACCGGTTTCAACTCAAAGTGGTCGACTTCAATTTCAGGTGTGACAACTCCTGGACTATGTCCTTCAAGATCTTCTACAAGATAGTCTCGAATAGTTCTGTTTTGTGCAAGAATCACTCCTCCTCCTGCTGGAACATCTTGATTCATATTGCCGTCTTGATTAGCAATTGCTACTCTAAACCTTTGTCTGAGTCTTTGAAAGGTTTGTTCGATTTCTGGATCAAAGGGATATTCTGATGTAATTGGTCTCGCCCTGGTCATATACCAATGCAAAACCAAAGTTTGTTAACCCTTTGAATCTTAGACAAGAAAAATAAAAAGTGCAAGAAAATAAAAACAAAGTTGTTATTGCCAATCCCCAGCAACGGCGCCAAAAGCTTGTTGCGCGTATTGAGTGCTCCGCAATTGTGCAAGTGTACACGTCGCAAGTTATAGTATAAAAGATATCATCTCCACAGGGATTGGTGCCACTTCAAGAATCTAATCTCTTGCACTATAAAAAGTAAAAGAACACAAGTAGAAGATTGTAGGATTTTAACTAACATCTATACTAGAAAACAATAAAGTAAAAGAAGATGTAATCAAATGAGAGATAATAGTCCAGGTTATCGTGAGTTTAGGAGTGATAGCCAATTGGATCGTCTTGGTAAAAGGGTGCAAGGGCAACCCAGTTGCTGTGGCAACTTGCGCAGCGGGGTTGCCTTGGCAACTAATCAACGTTTGCCTGGGCAACTATTTGGGCCATTGGGCAGCAACTTCAAGGTTCAGTGGAGTGTTCTTCAATGGCTTCTTCTTATCCCTAAGTCAAAACTGTAGCTAATTGTGCATGCCTTGATAATACATCCCTACGTGAACCAAGGGTGAACAACAACCAATCTTGCGCTCCTCTTAGCCGTTGAAATCCTTAACTTATTCCTAAGCCGGATTAATCTTCACCATCGATAGATTGAATAAAGACCATACTCATTCGTTTCTTGAATCTAACTCTCCCGATATTAGATAAATAGATAGAGTTATGATATCCTCTCCCAATTCACTCGCAAACAAGAATAAAAACCAAGAATGAGTAAACCTTGAATTGAAAGTGCAAACTCTTATTACCTATACAAAATCCAATTGTTTCTCACAACCACAAAACGCAATAACCTTAGCCAAATAGATTTAGTTCATGGCTAGGTTCCAAAGAAACACAAAACAAAGAATCCCTAACATAAACCTAATTGAACAAGAAAGAAAAAGTGAAGAATGGTTGAAAGCCTTTTGTCGAAATCTCTCCCCTTTTGATCTCTCTTCAATCGATCTCTCCCCCTTTGCTCTCTCTTGGAGTTGACAGCTTGGTCTCCTTTAAATAGGAGATGGCTAGGTCAAAGTCTCTCTTGAGGAAGAAGTTAAGCTGGAATTAAATACTTTAAAAGAATATAATTCTTTATTATATTTAAATTCCTTCTAGATCTTCTCCTATCTTCTTGGGAATTAAGTTCTCTTTGACCTCTTCATGGAAATCAAACTCCTTTGGGATTTAACTTTGCTCCACGTCATATTGGGCTTATCTAGTCATCAATTTCGACGGTCATATCATCTTATCCCTTATCAACAATTGCCCTGGCAACTAGCTCGGCATCTACTTCATGCATTGCCCTGGAAACTGCGTCGGCATCTCCTTCATGCACTGCCCTGGCAACTGGTTCCAACCTTGTTTAGGCAAGTGATTCTGCACACGCACAAAAAACAACTATTGGCAACACCCTTTTTCCACAAAATTAAGCAAAATATGAAATCAAGCTTGTCCACCAAGGAAACAATGCAAACATGCATGAATGGCTAATAATGCAACTAATATGAGCCTAAGTCTAGCAATAATATGAACAAAAAGGGTGAATAAAACAGTACTTTTAGACACTTAACAGGCACCGCATTGACAAATAATATTCCGTTATGCAATCTTAGAAAACAATTTAAAAAAACATACATTCACAATGACATGGTACTAAAACATAAAAACATGAATATCATAATATTAAACAAAGATTGTAAAATGCATGAACCTGAATGGCATGACACATCATAATAAAAACAAGGCATAGACAAAAACATGGAAAAAGAAGAAAAAACATGCTTCCCAAAATTAAATTAACAAAACATAACGTGCCTAAACATATAAAAGAACCACAAATGCAACATATGCATGACATAGATAAAATATAATGTTAAACTAACAAATCAAGGCAACATGTTAGCATAAAAGCTAATACTAAATACTTAATATATGGCACAATTTACATGCATATTACAAACACATCATAACAATATTAACAAATTTCCACACTAACATGTAACCTAGGAAACAAAAAGGACATGAAAATTTATGCTAACATACAAGAACTTACTATGTACAAATAAACTACAACCTAACACTTGAAACATACATATATATACGATGAACAAATGAATTAAAAACACAAAAGCATAATATCACAAACTAAAATATATACATTATAAAAACATAAATATACATAAAATATGGGAAAACATAAAAAAAACATGAAATATAAAAGGGTAATATAAACATGCCAATAAAAAAAACATAATTATTCAAATCATACCAAGGGACTAAAATGAAATAAAATGAAAACAGAATGCTTTAGAAATTAAATAAAAAACGACTGGGGATCTAATTGAGAATATGACAAAACCAAGGAGGACTGGGAATGTAATTAACCTCAGGACAAGCTCGAAGTGAAAATATCAGAAACATGAAAGGATTATGTGCGTAATTTTGCCATTTAAAATCTGATTTCATAATATTCAGGGACTGATTTGAAAGAAATAAAAAAGAAAGGGGCTGAGGGACTAGTGAGGTAATTATACCATTTTAAAAAAATTTAAACACTTATAAAAGAACCCAACCAGATCTGTTTTTACCATTTTGGCATTTCAAAATTTTGTTCTTAAAAAATCTCCCTATCCTTTATTATTCATCCAATTCGAACCCCAAAACCCAAGAAAACCTTCGGCCACCATTGTTTCCAAAAACCTTCGATCACCGCTTGTAGGCGCCGGCAAGACCTTAAAAATCCCTAAACCACCTATTTTTTAACCAAAACTCAAATCTAACCTTAGATTTTGAGAAAATGACACCTTCTTTCCTAGATCTTGAAAAAATGAAACCAAAAACTCCCCCTCTCTTTTAAAAATATTTTTATAAAACGAGATCGAAAAATATTCTTCCCCTTTTTCAGTTCACCATATTTGGCGCAGGAGCCCTTACGGCTTGTTACCGACGACGATAAGCTTAAACGGCGAGGGTAAGAACCACCCGCCCTTTTATTTTTTAAAATTTTTTTTATTTTTGTGCATGCAAAGAAAAGTAGAGAGAAAACAAATTACCAATCAAGTTCCTTTTTATTTCTTGGATGTAGAATCTGAGTACCTAATTCTTGGTTACAACTGATATATATCATACTCTGATTTTTGTTTTGTTTACACAAACAAGTTATAATAAATGAAAATATTTTTCTTGATGTTGTGATCTGATTTCCTTCATTTTTCAGTGTTTTTTTTGCATGTCTGGACGGTACGGCCGGTGAGGGGAAATGTACGGCGGCAATAGGATTTTTGGCGAGATGGCCACGTAACGGAGGCTATCAAGAGTCGTACTACAAGATTTGATCTGAGCCGTTGGATTAGATCTAATCCAACAGCTAAGATCATGCATGGATTGGACGGCGAGGATACAATCTGGAGAATGATGCTCTGCACGAGATCTTGCCGCATGGCATGGAGAATACGACCGGCCTTACACGTGTATCACACGCGCGCGTAGGGAGTTCAACAGCTGGGCGTGGGCTTCACACGGCAGATGAGAAGTCCTCGAGCTTCAATCGTGGCTGTTGGATCTAGATCTGATCCAACGGCCCTCCTACCGTGCATTCAATAAAAGGGATTAGGGTTGGATATGGATTAGGGTTTTTAATTAGATGGGGCTTGGCGAGTTGGGCCCAATGTAAAAAATGGTTTTAGGGTTTTAATATGTAAATTGGACTTGGACTCTTATATTATAATAATTTATATTGGATCTATTTTCAATTTAAGCCCAATAATAATAATACATGCATATATTAATTATACATATATGGACATGCAATATGTATTCACATAGACATATATAATACATACATACAATACATATAAATGTACACATATACATACTTACATATACCTTAATACGTGCATACACGTAATATATTAATAAACATTCATGCAATATAAAACACATATATAATATATTAACATCTCTAATAAATATTATCAAACCTTAATAACACATACATGCTAGACACACATATACATACACATAATATTTAAATAACATACATACACACATATATGCAAATTATCATATATATTACATACGTTTAAACACATAACACACAAGCATATATATTTGTTCACACATATTGTACATATACAAACAATGCATACGTAACATATAAACATACATATGGCACACATATACCATAATAAATATTAACACGTGCAAATACATAATATGTATAATATACACGCACTCACATATCGCATACATATTTTACGCATATATTAATCACACGTACATAATTAACACGCATACTAATATAATATATGCATACATACAATAAGGATATCTATTAATTATTATACTAATATACTAACAATATATTTACAAACTAGATAAAAATGAGTGATTACACACAGTCTTCTCAAGTTATTTTTGATCTCATTGTTTGAAATTTTTGCACGCCATTTGTTTGAGGGTGATAGGCAAAGGCAATTCTTTGATGGATTTCGTACTTGCGCAGAGCTTTAGTGATTAAATAGCATTTAAAATGAGTTCCTTCATGATGTATGATGGCTCTAGGGGCACCAAGCTGGTAAAATGTGATTGTGCAAGAACTTGGAAATGGCCTTGGCATCATTGGTTGAGAGGGCAACAACTTTAACCCACTTTGAGATATAATATACTGCCACAAGTATGTATAAATTGCCCAGTGATAGGCGAAAAAAACCCATAAAGTCTATCCCCCACACATCAAACAGCTCCACAGGCATGATATTCTGAAGTGGCAAATGATGCCTGCTAGAAATATTACCAGTTTGCTGGCACCTATCACATGCCTTGGCAAAATAATGGGCATCCTTAAATAACGTTGGCCAGAAAAATCCCGTCTGCAACACTTTGGGTGTTGCCTTCATCCAAGCAAAGTATCCTCCATATCATGTTGTATGTCATGTAATATCCCAATTTTTTGGCTAGTGACCAAAATGAAAATTTTGAAAGTTTGGTGGTCAAAGTATATACTTTGGAAGAGTTTGGGGACTAAGTTGCAATTTCCAAAAGCTATGTATTTTAGTCCTGTAAATGAATAGTTTACCCCCAAGAATGATATTTTTTGTGTTACCCATATTTTTTGTACGGGGTTTGTATTTTTGGTCATAAAGCGATAAAGTTTAAAAAAATATTCGGATAATCAGATCGAATTGGATATTCAAGATATTTTAAAGGATGATAAAGCAAGGTTAAAATGTCATTTCCATGTTTTAAAATGGTAGGATTTAACATGGACCATTGGATTAAAGTAGGTTTTCCATGTTAATTATGAGCCATTGGATGAAAAAGGGCAAGAAGGTAATTTTGGAAAATTCCAAGGGCAAAGTTGGTAATCACTAACTACTTGGTTTATTTTTTACCCTTGGATAAGTAGGTGGACATGTGGCACAATATGAAGCAGTGGATTACAAGGAAAAAATGATCATTTTGCTATAAAAGAGATTTTTTATTTGGAATTTTAAATTAGATGACAAATGGCTAATTGGAAACAAATGAAAATTCAAGATTTCTCTTCACTCATCCCCTCTTGTTCGAAACCTCCAAGGTAAGAAAGAAAATTTTTCTTTCAAATTTTCAAGCTATTTTAGTTAGATTTTGGATAAAAGCATGAAATATGAAGTTGATCTCTATGAAATTCTCTATCTTTTGGTATCATTTATCCATGCTTTCCTTCTTTGAAACCTTAGTTTTGTGATATTGATGGATGAAGGGGATGTTTAAATATGATTATTTAAGATTAGATTTTGATGAAGTTATGGTTGTAGAATCATATCCAAGCTTATATTATGATTGAAACTACTTGAAAGTAGCTAAATCCTAATTTGTTTAAAATTAGGGTTTGATGTGAGTTGAATTTGGATTGATTTTGATATGTGAATGATTATAGAAGCTTGGTAATGAGGTTTAGAAGTTGAATTTATGCTTGAATCAAGTTGGAAAATTTGGGTAAAAAGACTCTTCATATTCGACCTATAGGGATAAATTAGGGGAAAATTATGAGAAATTTTCCTAAGGCTAGAAATGATGTGAGAATGATTTTGCAAGGCTTAGAATGTTCGGATCAATTTGGAAGTTTACAAAGTGTTGAGGACCAAATGGTATATTAAGGAAAGTTTGAGAATGATATGGAAAGTGATTAGAAATTAATGTGTTAAGCTTGAATGTATTCTTAGAATACTAGAATATGTTGTTTAATGGTTAATTTTGAAGTTCAATGGCAAGATACCATTTTGAATAATTTGGAAAAAAAAAAAATGAGGTGAATTCTAAAAGACTTCATTTTACTATTATATTATGAGATTTGAGATTTTCTTGTGAATTTGTGATGGTTATGAATAATAAAGGATTTTTAGGAATTTTATTCTAATATATGTGCCTATGTTAGAATGATACTAACATACGCTTTGAAATGTATGTGTTTGGAAACGATGATTTTATAGATCATGACCGTGATCAATATCGTTTTACAAGCAAGTTTAAGAACAAGGAAAAAGTTCAAGAGTAAAGTTAAAGCAATAGTAAGGTTTACTAGTGAGGCGTCAGGTGAGTGCAATGCATACATAACATGATACATGGATGTTTTATACATCAATGGGAAGACTTACGATAAGTCTACATGGTATATATATTGGCATGATATTTATGTCATTGATCATATGATTGACATATTTTAAATATGTCAAAAGTTGAATAGTAATGCATGGTCACATGTTATATTATGAATGTTATTTCAGGTATGAACTGCCCAATGTTAAATTATGTTGATATACATTGCCATGGATGAAATAAATACGGAAAATACGCCAAGTATGTCATTGAGGACGAGGTATAGTTGGCATGCCATAGAGTCTAGCATCACGCTGCATATTCAGTCATGCGGTTTAGCACTATAGTGTATATAAAAGACACTTAGTGTAAATGGTTAGCACTGCCTTATAAATGTGCGGATGGTGGGCACGACCTTATGTGTATTAGCACTGCGGTGAATTTTTTATTCGAGTACCCAGGGTCCTCATAGGTTTATATTTGGGCTTTGATGTTGGTAAATAATTGATAAACGGTGAAAGAGTTGTAAACTCTTAATAATTATGGCGAGTATATTGGTAAAAAGTTATATCCGGTTTATATTATGTTGATATATATATAATTAACATAATGGTAAGACATATCTAGTGATTCAAAATGCGTGAATATGATTATATGTTATTAGTTATAGTTATGTTACATTGCACTAGATATTATTATTACCTCACTAAGTATAAACTTAGCATGTGATGGTTATCACGCGTAGGTAAAAGGATGAAATCGGAGTAAGAAGGGCATCCTATCTATCCGGAATATAAACACAAAGATCGCATAAACATCTTTTGATGTGTTTTGATGTTTCTAGATGGCATTTATATGTTAAATTTAGCCTGGTTATATACTAGTTTATATATATGGTTTGTAATAACTTATAAACTAGTTAATGTTTATAATGGATGATGAGTAGTTATATTAAATTTTAAAATTGGACAATAACTAGATAAGGGTAAAAAGAGCAATCAGGTAGATTTTTATTTTAGGAAGTTATATTCCTTATATATTATAGAAAAGAATTGTTAAATTGTTGCTTGAAATCAGATTTAATTTTATGGGATAAAAATTTAAAATGTGATTCTACGCGCATAAAAAATAATTAAATTCTTTATGTGATACTCTAATTAGTATTTAATATAAGATACTGGTTAGGGTATTACGTTTATTAGTATCAGAGCTACAGGTTTGTCGGTTCTAGATACGAATCGGGTTTGTTAAAGTCAAAATTATATACATGTCACTAAGATGTCAAAATTACTGATATTTGTATGAAAATAATTGGATGCCAAGTAATTAGTATTGTTACTCGTTACTTAAAAGGGATGATTGTGACATTAACATATGTCAGATCATCAAGAATCTCGTCAGGTAATCGAGCGTGATATGCCTGCTCAGAGTGGAATTAATGAGGTGAATCAAAATCCGCCTTAGGGTCAGCCGAATGTAGAGCCATTAGCTCAGGAGCAAAGAAATATGCTTGTGCAAGATCAAGGCTTATTTCTTTAGGCATTGGATGCTATTATAAGTCGGCGAACATCAGTATCAGTTCTGAAAGAATTAAGGAAAATGAAAGCACCAGAATTTAAAGGTGATATTGATGCTGATCCAATGGCCGCTGATTTCTGGTTGAATGATATTAAGATCATGTTGAGTAGGATTCCTTGTGATGATCAAGAAAAGTTAGAAGGAGTAGTATCCCTTCTGATGGAGCAAGCGAGCGTGTGGTGGAACGTAGTCACGGCACGAGTTCCGCCAGAACAAATTGCATGGGAACGCTTTCTGAAAGAATTCAAAGAAAAGTATATTGGGGACCTATTCATTGAAGAAATGATGCAGCAGTTCCTAGATTTGAAACAATCGGGCAGGACAGTCTATGAATATGAATGTGAAATCAATAGACTGAGCCGATTTGCAGAAGAGTTTATTCCAACCGAAAAATCCAGAATTGATAAATTCATAGCCAAGGATTCTCAATATAAAAGGGTATTGGTTTCCCGCAATTTCACCATTTTTCAAGAGGCAAGAATCGAGCAAAACCTATGGAAAAAGTGGATCTCGAGAAAATAGTATAAAGATATCGTCTCCACAGGATTGGTGCCACTTCAAGAATCTAGTCTCTTACCTTTGTAAAAGTAAAAACACAAATAAAGATTATAGGAGCTTAACTAATAACTAAACTAGAAGGCAATAAATTAAAAGAATAAATGAGAACTAGATTTAGTTCATGGCTAGGTTCCAAAGAAACACAAAACAAAGAATCCCTAACATAAACCTAATTGAACAAGAAAGAAAAAGTGAAGAATGGTTGAAAGCCTTTTGTCGAAATCTCTCCCCTTTGATCTCTCTTCAATCGATCTCTCCCCTTTGCTCTCTCTTGGAGTTGACACTTGGTCTCCTTTAAATAGAGATGGCTAGGTCAAAGTCTCTCTTGAGGAAGAAGTTAAGCTGGAATTAAATACTTTAAAAGAATATAATTCTTTATTATATTTAAATTCCTTCTAGATCTTCTCCTATCTTCTTGGGAATTAAGTTCTCTTTGACCTCTTCATGGAAATCAAACTCCTTTGGGATTTAACTTTGCTCCACGTCATATTGGGCTTATCTAGTCATCAATTTCGACGGTCATATCATCTTATCCCTTATCAACAATTGCCCTGGCAACTAGCTCGGCATCTACTTCATGCATTGCCCTGGAAACTGCGTCGGCATCTCCTTCATGCACTGCCCTGGCAACTGGTTCCAACCTTGTTTAGGCAAGTGATTCTGCACACGCACAAAAAACAACTATTGGCAACACCCTTTTTCCACAAAATTAAGCAAAATATGAAATCAAGCTTGTCCACCAAGGAAACAATGCAAACATGCATGAATGGCTAATAATGCAACTAATATGAGCCTAAGTCTAGCAATAATATGAACAAAAGGGTGAATAAAATAGATTTTTAGACACTTAACAGCACGCATTGACAAATAATATTCCGTTATGCAATCTTAGAAAACAATTTAAAAAACATACATTCACAATGACATGGTACTAAAACATAAAAACATGAATATCATAATATTAAACAAAGATTGTAAAATGCATGAACTGAATGGCATGACACATCATAATAAAAACAAGGCATAGACAAAAACATGGAAAAGAAGAAAAAACATGCTTCCCAAAATTAAATTAACAAAACATAACGTGCCTAAACATATAAAAGAACCACAAATGCAACATATGCATGACATAGATAAAATATAATGTTAAACTAACAAATCAAGGCAACATGTTAGCATAAAAGCTAATACTAAATACTTAATATATGGCACAATTTACATGCATATTACAAACACATCATAACAATATTAACAAATTTCCACACTAACATGTAACCTAGAAACAAAAAGGACATGAAAATTTATGCTAACATACAAGAACTTACTATGTACAAATAAACTACAACCTAACACTTGAAACATACATATATATACGATGAACAAATGAATTAAAAACACAAAAGCATAATATCACAAACTAAAATATATACATTATAAAAACATAAATATACATAAAATATGGGAAAACATAAAAAAACATGAAATATAAAAGGGTAATATAAACATGCCAATAAAAAAACATAATTATTCAAATCATACCAAGGGACTAAAATGAAATAAAATGAAAATGTAATGCTTTAGAAATTAAATAAAAACGCATCGGGATCTAATTGAGAATATGACAAAACCAAGGAGGACTGGAATGTAATTAACCTCGGGACAAGCTCAAGTGAAAATATCGAAACATGAAAGGATTATGTAAGGTAATTTTGCCATTTAAAATCTGATTTCATAATATTCTGTGGACTGATTTGAAAGAAATAAAAAGAAAAAGGGGCTGAGGACTAGTGAGGTAATTATACCATTTTAAAAAAATTTAAACACTTATAAAAGAACCCAACCAGATCTGTTTTACCATTTTGGCATTTCAAAATTTTGTTCTTAAAAATCTCCCTATCCTTTATTATTCATCCAATTCAACCCCAAAACCCAAGAAAACCTTCGGCCACCATTGTTTCCAAAAACCTTCGATCACCGCTTGTAGGCGCCAGCAAGACCTTAAAAATCCCTAAACCACCTATTTTTTAACCAAAACTCAAATCTAACCTTAGATTTTGAGAAAATGACACCTTCTTTCCTAGATCTTGAAAAAATGAAACCAAAAACTCCCTCTCTTTTAAAAATATTTTATAAAACGAGATCGAAAAATATTCTTCCCCTTTTTCAGTTCACCATATTTGGCGCAGGAGCCCTTACGGCTTGTTACCGACGACGATAAGCTTAAACGGCGAGGGTAAGAACCACCCGCCCTTTTATTTTTTAAAATTTTTTTTATTTTTGTGCATGCAAAGAAAAGTAGAGAAAAAACAAATTACCAATCAAGTTCCTTTATTTCTTGGATGTAGAATCACGAGTACCTAATTCTTGGTTACAACCGATATATATCATACTCGATTTTTGTTTTGTTTACACAAACAAGTTATAATAAATGAAAATATTTTTCTTGATGTTGTGATCTGATTTCCTTCATTTTTCGTGTTTTTTTGCATGTCCGACGAAGTACGGCGGTGAGGGAAATGTACGGGCGGCAATAGGATTTTTTTAGCGAGATGGCCACGAATCGGAGGCTATCAAGAGTCGTACTACAAGATTTGATCTGAGCCGTTGGATTAGATCTAATCCAACAGCTAAGATCATGCATGGATTGGACGGCGAGGATACAATCTGGAGAATGATGCTCTGCACGAGATCTTGCCGCATGGCATGGAGAATACGACCGGCCTTACACGTGTATCACACGCGCGCGTAGGGAGTTCAACAGCTGGGCGTGGGCTTCACACGGCAGATGAGAAGTCCTCGAGCTTCAATCGTGGCTGTTGGATCTAGATCTGATCCAACGGCCCTCCTACGGCTGTGCATTCAATAAAAGGGATTAGGGTTCAGATATGGATTAGGGTTTTTTTAATTAGATTGGGGCTTGGCCGAGTTGGGCCCAATGTAAAAATTGGTTTTAGGGTTTTAATATGTAAATTGGACTTGGACTCTTATATTATAATAATTTATATTGGATCTATTTTCAATTTAAGCCCAATAATAATAATACATGCATATATTAATTATACATATATGGACATGCAATATGTATTCACATAGACATATATAATACATACATACAATACATATAAATGTACACATATACATACTTACATATACCTTAATACGTGCATACACGTAATATATTAATAAACATTCATGCAATATAAAACACATATATAATATATTAACATCTCTAATAAATATTATCAAACCTTAATAACACATACATGCTAGACACACATATACATACACATAATATTTAAATAACATACATACACACATATATGCAAATTATCATATATATTACATACGTTTAAACACATAACACACAAGCATATATATTTGTTCACACATATTGTACATATACAAACAATGCATACGTAACATATAAACATACATATGGCACACATATACCATAATAAATATTAACACGTGCAAATACATAATATGTATAATATACACGCACTCACATATCGCACACATATTTTACGCACATATTAATCACACGTACATAATTAACACGCATACTAATATAATATATGCATACATACAATAAGGATATCTATTAATTATTATACTAATATACTAACAATATATTTACAAACTAGATAAAAATGAGTGATTACACACGTCTTCTCAAGTTATTTTTGATCTCATTGTTTGAAATTTTTGCCCGGCCATTTGTTTGAGGGTGATAGGCGTGGCAATTCTTTGATGGATTTCGTATTTATTTAGAGCTTTAGTGATTAAATAGCATTTAAAATGAGTTCCTTCATGATGTATGATGGCTCTAGGGGCACCAAGCTGGTAAAATGTGATTGTGCAAGAACTTGGAAATGGCCTTGGCATCATTGGTTGAGAGGGCAACAACTTTAACCCACTTTGAGATATAATATACTGCCACAAGTATGTATAAATTGCCCGATGATAGGCGAAAAAACCCATAAAGTCTATCCCCACACATCAAACACTCCGCGGGCATGATATTACGAAGTGGCAAATGATGCCACGCTAGAAATATTACCGGTTCTTTGGCACCTATCACATGCCTTGGCAAAATAATGGGCATCCTTAAATAACGTTGGCGGAAAAAATCCCGTCTGCAACACTTTGGGTGTTGCCTTCATCCAAGCAAAGTATCCTCCATATCATGTTGTATGTCATGTAATATCCCAATTTTTTGGCTAGTGACCAAAATGAAAATTTTGAAAGTTTGGTGGTCAAAGTATATACTTTGGAAGAGTTTGGGGACTAAGTTGCAATTTCCAAAAGCTATGTATTTTAGTCCTGTAAATGAATAGTTTACCCCAAGAATGATATTTTTTGTGTTACCCATATTTTTTGTACGGGGTTTGTATTTTTTGGTCATAAAGCGATAAAGTTTAAAAAATATTCGGATAATCGGATCAATTGGATATTCAAGATATTTTAAAGGATGATAAAGCAAGGTTAAAATGTCATTTCCATGTTTTAAAATGGTAGGATTTAACATGGACCATTGGATTAAAGTAGGTTTTCCATGTTAATTATGAGCCATTGGATGAAAAAGGGCAAGAAGGTAATTTTGGAAAATTCCAAGGGCAAAGTTGGTAATCACTAACTACTTGGTTTATTTTTTACCCTTGGATAAGTAGGTGGACATGTGGCACAATATGAAGCAGTGGATTACAAGGAAAAAATGATCATTTTGCTATAAAAGAGATTTTTTATTTGGAATTTTAAATTAGATGACAAATGGCTAATTGGAAACAAATGAAAATTCAAGATTTCTCTTCACTCATCCCCTCTTGTTCGAAACCTCCAAGGTAAGAAAGAAAATTTTTTCTTTCAAATTTTCAAGCTATTTTAGTTAGATTTTGGATAAAAGCATGAAATATGAAGTTGATCTCTATGAAATTCTCTATCTTTTGGTATCATTTATCCATGCTTTCCTTCTTTGAAACCTTAGTTTTGTGATATTGATGGATGAAGGGGATGTTTAAATATGATTATTTAAGATTAGATTTTGATGAAGTTATGGTTGTAGAATCATATCCAAGCTTATATTATGATTGAAACTACTTGAAAGTAGCTAAATCCTAATTTGTTTAAAATTAGGGTTTTGATGTGAAGTTGAATTTGGATTGATTTTGATATGTGAATGATTATAGAAGCTTGGTAATGAGGTTTAGAAGTTGAATTTATGCTTGAATCAAGTTGGAAAATTTGGGTAAAAAGACTCTTCATATTCGACCTATAGGGATAAATTAGGGGAAAATTATGAGAAATTTTCCTAAGGCTAGAAATGATGTGAGAATGATTTTGCAAGGCTTAGAATGTTCGGATCAATTTGGAAGTTTACAAAGTGTTGAGGACCAAATGGTATATTAAGGAAAGTTTGAGAATGATATGGAAAGTGATTAGAAATTAATGTGTTAAGCTTGAATGTATTCTTAGAATACTAGAATATGTTGTTTAATGGTTAATTTTGAAGTTCAATGGCAAGATACCATTTTGAATAATTTGGAAAAAAAAATGAGGTGAATTCTAAAAGACTTCATTTTACGGTTATATTATGAGATTTGAGATTTTCTTGTGAATTTGTGATGGTTATGAATAATAAAGGATTTTTAGGAATTTTATTCCTAATATATGTGCCTATGTTAGAATGATACTAACATACGCTTTGAAATGTATGTGTTTGGAAACGATGATTTTATAGATCATGACCGTGATCAATATCGTTTTACAAGCAAGTTTAAGAACAAGGAAAAAGTTCAAGAGTAAAGTTAAAGCAATAGTAAGGTTTACTAGTGAGGCGTCAGGTGAGTGCAATGCATACATAACATGATACATGGATGTTTTATACATCAATGGGAAGACTTGCGATAAGTCTACATGGTATATATATTGGCATGATATTTATGTCATTGATCATATGATTGACATATTTTAAATATGTCAAAAGTTGAATAGTAATGCATGGTCACATGTTATATTATGAATGTTATTTCAGGTATGAACTGCCCAATGTTAAATTATGTTGATATACATTGCCATGGATGAAATAAATACGGAAAATACGCCCAAGTATGTCATTGAGGGACAGGGTATAGTTGGCATGCCATAGAGTCTAGCATCACGCTGCATATTCAGTCATGCGGTTTAGCACTATAGTGTATATAAAAGACACTTAGTGTAAATGGTTAGCACTGCCTTATAAATGTGCGGATGGTGGGCACGACCTTATGTGTATTAGCACTTCGGTGAATTTTTTATTCGAGTACCCAGGGTCCTCATAGGTTTATATTTGGGCTTTGATGTTGGTAAATAATTGATAAACGGTGAAAGAGTTGTAAACTCTTAATAATTATGGCGAGTATATTGGTAAAAAGTTATATCCGGTTTATATTATGTTGATATATATATAATTAACATAATGGTAAGACATATCTAGTGATTCAAAATGCGTGAATATGATTATATGTTATTAGTTATAGTTATGTTACATTGCACTAGATATTATTATTACCTCACTAAGTATAAACTTAGCATGTGATGGTTATCACGCGTAGGTAAAAGGATGAAATCGGAGTAAGAAGCGGGCATCCTATCTATCTGGAATATAAACACAGTATCAGTAATAACATCTTTTGATGTGTTTTGATGTTTCTAGATGGCATTTATATGTTAAATTTAGTCGGTTATATACTAGTTTATATATATGGTTTGTAATAACTTATAAACTAGTTAATGTTTATAATGGATGATGAGTAGTTATATTAAATTTTAAAATTGGACAATAACTAGATAAGGGTAAAAAGAGCAATCAGGTAGATTTTTATTTTAGGAAGTTATATTCCTTATATATTATAGAAAAGAATTGTTAAATTGTTGCTTGAAATCAGATTTAATTTTATGGGATAAAAATTTAAAATGTGATTCTACGCGCATAAAAAATAATTAAATTCTTTATGTGATACTCTAATTAGTATTTAATATAAGATACTGGTTAGGGTATTACGTTTATTAGTATCGAGCTACAGTTTTGTTTTAATTCTAGATACGAATCGGGTTTGTTAAAGTCAAAATTATATA
Organism: Hibiscus mutabilis; assembly: GCA_019671005.1. Classification (NCBI taxonomy): domain Eukaryota; kingdom Viridiplantae; phylum Streptophyta; class Magnoliopsida; order Malvales; family Malvaceae; genus Hibiscus; species Hibiscus mutabilis. Next base: position 23,127 of record JAGYYJ010000131.1, on the reverse strand, counting down.
CATGTCACTAAGATGTCAAAATTACTGATATTTGTATGAAAATAATTGGATGCCAAGTAATTAGTATTGTTACTCGTTACTTAAAAGGGATGATTGTGACATTAACATATGTCAGATCATCAAGAATCTCGTCAGGTAATCGAGCGTGATATGCCTGCCCAGAGTGGAATTAATGAGGTGAATCAAAATCCGCCTTAGGGTCACCGAATGTAGAGCCATTAGCTCAGGAGCAAAGAAATATGCTTGTGCAAGATCAAGGCTTATTTCTTTAGGCATTGGATGCTATTATAAGTCGGCGAACATCGGTATCAGTTCTGAAAGAATTAAGGAAAATGAAAGCACCAGAATTTAAAGGTGATATTGATGCTGATCCAATGGCCGCTGATTTCTGGTTGAATGATATTAAGATCATGTTGAGTAGGATTCCTTGTGATGATCAAGAAAAGTTAGAAGGAGTAGTATCCCTTCTGATGGAGCAAGCGAGCGTGTGGTGGAACGTAGTCACGGCACGAGTTCCGCCAGAACAAATTGCATGGGAACGCTTTCTGAAAGAATTCAAAGAAAAGTATATTGGGGACCTATTCATTGAAGAAATGATGCAGCAGTTCCTAGATTTGAAACAATCGGGCAGGACAGTCTATGAATATGAATGTGAAATCAATAGACTGAGCCGATTTGCAGAAGAGTTTATTCCAACCGAAAAATCCAGAATTGATAAATTCATAGCTGGGTTGGATTCTCAATATAAAAGGGTATTGGTTTCCCGCAATTTCACCATTTTTCAAGAGGCAGTGAATCGAGCAAAACCTATGGAAAAAGTGGATCTCGAGAAAAGGCGGTAATACAGGTCTAGACTGGAAAAGGATCTGAAAGTTCTTTTACAACATCGTCATTTAAACGTAGTAAAGGTTTTCCACAGTAAAATCCAGCGACATTAGCTTTCTCTGCTAAAAAGGGATATTTTGGAGGGAAGTCAAAGTAGGCTCAGACTGTTATTGTGGGTACTCGGGGCTCCAGATTTCGTCCTATTCCAGAATGTGAACATTGTGGAAAGAGGCACTCTGGTCAATGCTGGTTCACTGTTGGAGAATGCTATCATTGTGGACAAGTTGGTCATTTCAAGAAGAATTGTCCAGAGCTTCACCCTGATCAGTCATTCACATCACCTCAGAAAAGCAGAGAAAATAAAGGTGGCAAACTATTGCGCGTAATAAGTGCTACGCAATTGTGCAAGTATACACGTTGCAAGTTATAGTATAAAAGATATCGTCTCCACAGGGATTGGTGCCACTTCAAGAATCTAGTCTCTTGCACTGTAAAAAGTAAAAACACAAATAAAAGATTATAGGAGCTTAACTAATAACTAAACTAGAAGGCAATAAATTAAAAGAATAAATGAGAACAAATGAGAGAGATAGGCCAGGTTATCGTGAGTTGAGGTGTGATAGCCGATTGGATCGTCTTGGTAAAAGAGTGCACGGGCAACTCAGTTGCCATGGCAACTTGCACAACGGGGTTGCCTTGGCAACTAATCGATGGTTGCCTGGGCGACTAGTTGGGCAACTACTTGGGCGTCTGGGCAGCAACCTTCAAGGTTCGGCAGAGCGTTCTTCAATGGTTTCTTCTTATCCCTAAGTCGAAACTCTAGCTACTTGTGCATGCCTTGATAATACATCCCTGCGTGAATCAAGGGTGAACAACAACCAATCTTGTGCTCCTTTTAGCCGTTGAAATCCTTGACTTATTCCTAAGCCGGATTAATCTTCACCATCAATAGATTGAATAAAGATCATATTCATTCGTTTCTTGAATCTAACTCTCCCGATATTAGATAAATAGATGAAGTTACGAGATTCTCTCCCAATTCACTCGCAAATAAGAATAAGAACCAAGAATGAATAAACCTTGAATACAAAAATGCAAACTCTTATTACCTAAACAAAATCCAATAGTTTCTCACAACCACAAAACACAATAACCATAGCCAAATAGATTTAGTTCATGGCTAGGTTCCAAAGAAACACAAGATAAATAATCCCTAGCATGAACCTAATTGAACAAGAAAGAAAAAGATGAAGAATTGAAGCTTGTCGAAATCTCCTTGCCCTAGAAGCTTGTCGAAAATTCTCTCCTCTTGCTCTCTTTGGATTGTCGAAATTCCCCTCTAATTTATAGGGCTAGGTCAAAGTCCTTCTTTTAGGAGGAAGTTAAGTTGGAATTAAATTATCTTTAAAGAATATAATTCTTTATTATAATTATATTCCTACTAGAACTTCTCCTATCTTCTTGGAATTTAATTCTTCTTTAATCTCTTCATGGAAATCAAATTCCTTTGGGATTGGGCTTTTCTCCACGTCATCTTGGGCTTGTCTAGTCATCAATTTCGACTACCATATCACCTTTGTTCTTTGTCGACAATGGCCCTGGCAACTGGCTCGGCGTCTCCTTCATGCATTGCCCTGGCAACTAGCTCGGCATCTCCTTCATGTATTGCCCTGGCAACTAGCTCTAGCCTTGCTTTGGCAAGTGATCCTGCACATACACACAAAACACACCAAAGCAGCATTTTTTCCCACAAAACTACCAAGTTATGTAATCAAGCTCAACGATGGAAGGAAACATGGATTAATGCATGAATGGCTAATTATGCAACTAATATGAGCTTAAGTCTAACAATAATATGAGTAAAAAGGGTAAGAAAAATAGTACTTTTGAACACTTATCACACCCCCAAACTCGAACTATTGCTTGTCCTCAAGCAATACAAACTAACAATTACCTGCCAAGACTTCAATTTTCACAAACTTAGCTTTGAACTTGATTTCAATTCTCAGAACCGGGCACAAATTATGATTGGCTTTTTATTTTTCGGAAAACTTAGGAGTTACTCGGAATCAAACTATAATGCTTGTGAGTGTGTGCGGAGTTGTGTGCAAGTTGATTTTTCGGATTCTATGCAAACAAGAGGTTTTCAAATTACTTCATTGGGTTCTTTTTAACATGTTTTAACTAGAGCCAATTTTGGGCACCTCTAGTGTTTTGTTTTTTAGTTTTCTTAAGTTAATTTAATCGACTAGAGCTGGTTTCGGGCACCACTAGTTAAAATTTTTTAACACATCCTAGAGCCAGTTTCGGGCACCTCTAGTGAATAATTTTTAGCACATGCTAGAGCCAATTTCGGGCACCTCTAGCATTCATCCAATTTTTATTCTAATCCCTCAATTTGTTAATTATCAACCTAAGTTCACTAGAATTCCTTAAATCAATCAAACCACAGCAGTGTTTCATCAAATTTAGCATCATAGTAAAATTCTAAGTTTTTCCATGGTTTTCCTAGAATAAAAATTCTATCAATTAAGTGCATTGGCAAAGTCATCATCGGATATTCATCAAATCTAAGCAATTCTTGTTCCAACTAAAGGCATGGCAAGCAATTTATGTATCCTAAATGTAATATTTAAGATGAATGTAACTAAACATGGTAACTACTAATAACAATCCCCCCCAAACTCGAGTGAGGCATTGTCCTCAATGCATGCATTAAAGAAAAATAAAAGTAACGAAAAATAAAATGCATACGAGGACTTACTCCGAGAGTTCGTCATCGTAGATGATTAGTTTCCTTTTGGTCGGTGTCTTGATTCTCTTGCTTGAACGCGATGGTTGTTTTCTTGTTGCCGGTGGTGGAATCGATCCTCGTACGGGGTTGTCCTCATCGTCCTCTTCATCAGTGTCATTGGCTTTTCGCTTGGAGAATTCAATTGATGCGATCCTTGTTGGTGCAATGGAGGACTCGCCCGAATCTAAAAAATCAGAAAATGATTCCGTATGAGTTGATTCAGGCATAGGTGCTTTACCTTTGGATTTTGCAGTGGTTGTCGGGATGTCTTTAGCTTTGGTTGTCGTGGCATCTTCAGGGTTGGTTGCCGTGGCATCAGCTTGTGCAGGCACGATGTAGGTTACCGCGGCATCATCTGTTATGATTACCGTGGCAAGTAGTCGATAGTGAATTTCCTTAGCATGGTGGTTGTGAGTCTTGTTGTGGAAAAGAAAGCAAAGAAAACCTGGAAACTAAAGATAATGAAGAAAAATAAAATATCTCCTAAAAATAAAAATGAAAAGAAAAAGAAAAAGAAAATATTGAAAGGAGAGCATGCTCATGCATCTCCTAAGTTGACCACTTCTTTGTTACGTTCCACGTGGGCACCATTGTAGTGTTTCAATCTTTGTCCATTAACTTTGAATTCATGTTTGTCAGTGATGGACTTGATTATCATGGCACCATGGGAGAATGGTTTGACAACTTCGAATGGTCCCGACCATCTTGATTTCAGCTTTTCCGGGAAAAGTTTTAGCCGAGAATTGAATAAGAGAACTAGTTGCCCTGGCATGAATTGCCGTGGCAATAGTTTCTTGTCATGCCATTGCTTTGTTTTCTCCTTGTAGATTCGTGCATTGTTATAGACGAGTGCACAGAATTCTTCTCTCTCATTGAGGTCCAACAAACGCTTTTGTCCGGCACTTTCCCAATCCATATTCACGGTCTTGATTGCCCAATATGCCTTGTGTTCGATTTCCACGGGTAGATGGCATGTCTTGCCATAGACAAGTCAGAAGGGGGACATACCTAAGGGTGTTTTGAATGCAGTGCAATATGCCCAAAGTGCGTTATCTAGTCTAATGACCAGTCCTTTGTAGAGGGATTTACAACTTTCTCGAGTATACCCTTCAATTCCCGATTGGAAATTTCTGCTTGCCCGTTGGTTTGTGGGTGATATGCCGTGGCGATCTTGTGTGATATGCCGAAGCGTTGCAACATCTTGGCATTAGTCTGTTGTCAAAATGCTTGCCTTCGTCACTGATAATTGCTCTTGGCATCCCAAACCGTGTAAATATGTTTTTCTGCAAGAATCGTTGCACGGTCTTGGAATCGTTGTTGGGAATTGCAGCTGCCTCTACCCATTTAGACACGTAGTCGACAATAAGTAGAATGTAGAGGTTGCCGAATGAAGATAGGAAAGGTCCCATAAAATCGATCCCCCATACATCGAATAGTTCCACCTCGATGATGTTTTGGAGCGGCATCTCATGACGTCTAGAGATATTGCCCTTCCTTTGGCAACGATCACATTGCTTGTAAAAGTCTTGGGCATCTTTGTACAATGTTCGCCAATACAAACCGGATTGCAAAACTTTGGCCGCGGTACGAGTTCCTCCAAAATGTCATCCATACGGTGAAGAATGGCATTGCTGGAGTACATTTTGTTGCTCTTCTTCAGGGACACATTGGCGTATAACTTGATCTGCACATTGTTTAAACAAAAGAGGCTCCTCCCAAAAGTAATGCTTAGCATCATGGCGGAACCGCTTCTTCCCTTGGTGAGTAATGCCATAAGGTAAAATACCACAAACAAGGAAATTAACTAAATCCGCGTACCAGGGTATTGCCGAGGCATGTGCTGCCGTGGCGACTGCTCCCGAAATTACCGAGGCGTACGCGTCAAAGGCTGTTGCAGCGTCGAGAGTTGCCGAGGTGTGTGCCTCCATGGTTGCTGAGGCGTTGAGGGTTGTCGAGGTATGCGCGTCCATGGTTGCCGAGGCAACTAAAATTTGTTCATCCGGGAAAGCATCGCATATCTCTAGATCCGCGTCCTCCTCCCTGTTGCGTTCTAAACGTGATAAGTGATCGGTCACTTGATTTTCTGTTCCTTTCCTGTCCTTAATTTCAATATCAAATTCTTGTAAAAGTAATATCCAACGAATCAAACGAGTTTTGGCATGCTTTTTAGCAAATAGATATTTGATTTTCGAATGGTCCGTATGAACAATTACCTTTGTACCAATCAAATAGGATCGGAACTTGTCAAATACGAAAACTACAGCTAGTAACTCTTTCTCCGTTGTTGTGTAATTCACTTCAGCACTATTAAGAGTTTTACTAGCGTAGTATATCACATGGAAGGTCTTACATGAGCGTTGGCCTAGGACTGCTCCTACTGCGAAATCACTTGCATCACACATGAGCTCAAAAGGTAGCGTCCAATCTGGTGGAATGACAATGGGTGCCGAGGTAAGCTTTTTCTTTAGGGTTTTGAATGCTTGGGTGCAAGAATCATCAAAATCGAAGACTTTATCCTGTTCAAGCAAATTGCACAAGGGTTTAGTGATTTTAGAAAAATTATGAATGAACCTCCTGTAAAAAACCTGCATGTCCAAGAAAACTTCGAATTCCTTTAACCGAACTTGGTGGGGGTAAACTTTTGATCACATCCACCTTGGCTTTGTCTACTTCAATTCCCTTGGATGAAATCTTGTGGCCGAGCACTATTCTTTCATCTACCATAAAATGGCATTTCTCCCAATTGAGAACTAAATCAGTTTCTTCACATCTTGCCAACACCCTCTCTAAATTGCCGAGACAGCTGTCGAAGTCATTACCAAAAACAGAAAAATCATCCATGAAGATCTCAAGGAAGTCTTCGACCATGTCTGAAAAGAGTGCCATCATGCATCTTTGGAAGGTTGTCGGGCGTTACACAATCCGAACGGCATCCTTCGGAAGGCATAAGTACCGTATGGGCATGTGAAGGTTGTCTTTTCTTGATCTTCTGGTGCTATGGCAATTTAATTGTAACCTGAATAACCATCAAGAAAACAATAAAAGGGTTTACCTGCAAGACGGTCAAGCATTTGATCAATAAAGGGTAATGGGAAGTGATCTTTCCTGGTGGCTTTGTTTAGCTTTCGATAATCCATACAAACCCTCCAACCGGTCACAGTCCTGGTTGGAATGAGTTCATTGTTTTCATTACTTACAACCGTTATACCTCCCTTTTTCGGTACACATTGTACCAGACTTACCCATGTACTATCAGAGATAGGGTATATAATGTCGGCGTCAAGCCACTTGATGATTTCTTTCATTACACCCCTTTTCATGGCATGATTCAGTCTCCCCTGGGCCTCAATTGAAGGTTTGTGATCATCTTCCAACAAAATCTTGTACATGCACACTGCCGGGCTAATTCCCTTTAAGTCGGCAATTGTTCATCCTAATGCATTTTTCTGTAGCTTCAACATTTTGATCAGCTTCTTTTCCTGCTCAGGCTGTAACTTAGAAGAAATAATTACAGGCAATGTATTCTCGGTTCCTAAGTATGCATATTTTAGTTGCTCTGGCAATTGTTTCAACTCAAGAATTGGTGGTTGTTCAATATAGGGTTTTTCGAGCTTACCTTCCTTACCTGAGTAATCCAGTGGTTCAAAGTATGTACCTGGTCGATTGACTAGCCAATTTGCCTCTTCTTGTTTTTCCTCATCGACCGGTTCTTCATACTCCTCAGGTTCCTCTTGATCGGCAATGTAGTTGCCGAGGCAACTAAATTCCTCGTCGGTTAAACTCTGCTGGGCATGAAGAAGTTGGCATTCTTCGGATCATTGGCATGCCTTAGTGTTTGGAACACATTTAGTTTAACTTGCTGGTCATTCACCCTCATTGTGAGCTCTCCCTTTTCAACATCGATCAAGGTTCTCCTGTTGCTAGGAATGGTCTCCCGAGAATGATGGGTGCAAGCTCATCCGCTTCACAATCCAAAACAATAAAGTCAGCGGAAAAATAAATTTATCAACTTTTACCAAGATGTCCTCAATTTTTCCCTCCTCGGATGCACATAGGATCTGTCGGCTAGCCAGTCAGCATAATCATTGTAGGTCTTGCCTTCCCGATTCCTAGTTTCTGGAAAACCGATTTCGGCATCAAGTTTATGCTAGCCCCAAGGTCGCATAATGCTTTCCCGACATAGTGATTTCCAATAGAACAAGGTATTGTGAAACTTCTGGGATCCTTCAACTTGGGTGGCATACGATTGTGCAACATTGCCATGCATCCCTCTGTTGCGGCAACTGTTTTAAACTCTCCTAGCCTTGTTCTCTTGGACACAATGTCTTTAAGAAACTTGGCATACTTTGGCATTTGTTCAATTGCTTCCACCAATGGCAAGTTGATGTAGACTTGCTTTAGGATATCAAGAAACTTCTTGAATTGGTATTCTTGCTTTTGTCGCTTCAACCTTTGTGGGAATGGTGGTGGAAGTCGGATATCTTCGATACTTTCATTGGTTTGGAACCTGATTGACGGCATTGCCGGGACAACTGGATTTGTCGAGGTATTATCAATTGGGGTTGTCGAGGCATGTTTATCACAAGTTGCCGAAGCATCCTTATCGTCGGTTGCCGAGGCATGCTTATTGACGGTTGCTGTGGCAATTCCTGGTTCAGCATCTCAGGCTTTGCCGCTAGGTTTGTCTTGATCTTTTTGTGGAGTTTTGTTTGATGAGCGGATTTGAGCCTCTCTAAGTTGTTGGCCACTTCTAGTGGTGATTGCCTTACATTGCTCATGGACAGTTCCTCTTGCGACTTTAGTATCGCTAGGTAAACCTCCTTGCGGTCTAGTATTCAGATTTTGAGCAAACTGTCCGACTTGATTTTCCAATGATTTGATTGTCGCCTCTTGGTTTTGCAATCTCATCTCGGTCCTGTTAATAAAAGCATCAGTTCTTTTTATGAAGTTACTATTCTCAGCCATATAAGATTCAGTTTTCATCATAAAAGCATTTAGAGAATTTTCCAAAGAACTAGATGTTGTCAAGTTGTTGCGGAGGCAACTGTTGCCGTGGCATATTCTGCTGGAATCCTGATGCTTGTGCATTCTGATTGTTCTGGTTTAGAGCATTGTTGGGATTACTCCATGAAAAATTCGGGGTGCTTCTTCCAAGCTGGATTGTATGTATTGGACATCATATTGTTGTTCCGATTGTAATTCCCCACATAGAAGCTGGATTCCGGATTCTGCATACATTCAGAAGAATTATGGTTATCACCACATAACTCACAAAAAGAATCCATTATCTTGACCTCATGTGTGTTGTTTGGTTTTTGCATGTTCTGGACCATCTTGGTTAAAGTGGCCAATTGTGCCAAAATTGAATATGATGATCCTAGTTCATGTATTATGGCTTGGCGTCTAACTCCTCCTCTTCTAGTAGAGGGCAATTGATAATCATTTTTGGCCAGCCTGTTTAGAATTTGCATTGCTTCCTCCGGTAACTTATCTAGAAGTATGCCGTTTGCCGATGCATCTAGTATCATCCTTGTTGGTGTATTCACGGCGTTGTAAAACATTGTTACTTGAGTCCACACCGGGAATCTGTGTAGGGGGCATTTGTGTAGAAGTTCTCTATATCGCTCCCAAGCCTCGTACATGGATTCATCATCTGCCTGCCGAAAAAAAGTAATGTCGTTACGAAGCTTATCAGTCAAATTTGTAGGATTAAAACGAGCAAGGAAATCACAAAGATCGGTCCAAGATGCTATTGTTCCGGCAGGAATGCTATTCAACCATGCTTTCACCCTATCCCTCAGTGAATAGGGGAATAATCTTAATCGTAAGATATCGGGGGTGACTCCGTGTATTTTGAACGAGTTGCAAATCTCGAGGAAATATTTAAGATGTTGTCGTGCATCTTCAGTTGCTGAGCCGCCAAATTGACCAATTGTGTTGATCATATTAAACATTACCGGTTTCAACTCAAAGTGGTCGGCTTCAATTTTAGGTGCGACAACTCATGGATTAAGTCCATCAAGATCTTCTTCAAGATAGTCTCGAATAGTTCTGTTTCGTGCAAGAATCACTCTTCCTCCTGCTGGAACATCTTGATTCATATTGCCGTCTTGATTAGCCATTGCTACTCTTATCCTTCGTCTAAGTCTTTGAAAGGTTCGTTTGATTTCTGGATCAAAGGGATATTCTGGTGTAATCGGTCTCGCCCAGGTCATATACCAATGCAAAACCAAAGTTTGTTAGCCCTTTGAATCTTAAACAAGAAAATTAAAAAGAAAGTGCAAGAAAATAAAAACAAAGTCGCTATTTCCAATCCCCGACAACGGCGCCAAAAACTTGTTGCGCGTAATAAGTGCTACGCAATTGTGCAAGTATACACGTTGCAAGTTATAGTATAAAAGATATCGTCTCCACAGGGATTGGTGCCACTTCAAGAATCTAGTCTCTTGCACTGTAAAAGTAAAAACACAAATAAAGGATTATAGGAGTCTAACTAATAACTAAACTAGAAGGCAATAAAGTAAAAAAATAAATGAGAACAAATGAGAGAGATAGGCCAGGTTATCGTGAGTTGAGGTGTGATAGCCGATTGTATCGTCTTGGTAAAAGAGTGCACGGGCAACTCAGTTGCCGTGGCAACTTGCACAACGGGGTTGCCTTGGCAACTAAGCGATGGTTGCCTGGGCGACTAGTTGGGCAACTACTTGGGCATCTGAGCAGCAACCTTCAAGGTTCGGCAGAGCGTTCTTCAATGGTTTCTTCTTATCCCTAAGTCGAAACTCTAGCTACTTGTGCATGACTTGATAATACATCCCTGCGTGAATCAAGGGTGAACAACAACCAATCTTGCGCTCCTCTTAGCCGTTGAAATCCTTGACTTATTCCTAAGCCGGATTAATCTTCACCATCAATAGATTGAATAAAGATCATATTCATTCCTTTCTTGAATCTAACTCTCCCGATATTAGATAAATAGATGAAGTTACGAGATCCTCTCCCAATTCACTCGCAAACAAGAACAAGAACCAAGAATGAATAAACCTTGAATAGAAAAGTACAAACTCTTATTACCTAAACAAAATCCAATAGTTTCTCACAACCACAAAACACAATAACCATAGCCAAATAGATTTAGTTCATGGCTAGGTTCCAAAGAAACACAAGATAAATAATCCCTAGCATGAACCTAATTGAACAAGAAAGAAAAAGATGAAGAATTGAAGCTTGTCGAAATCTCCTTGCCCTAGAAGCTTGTCGAAAATTCTCTCCTCTTGCTCTCTTTGGATTGTCGAAATTCCCCTCTAATTTATAGGGCTAGGTCAAAGTCCTTCTTTGAGGAGGAAGTTAAGTTGGAATTAAATTATCTTTAAAGAATATAATTCTTTATTATAATTATATTCCTACTAGAACTTCTCCTATCTTCTTGGAATTTAATTCTTCTTTAATCTCTTCATGGAAATAAAATTCCTTTTGGATTGGGCTTTGCTCCACGTCATCTTGGACTTATCTAGTCATCAATTTCGACTACCATATCACCTTTGTTCTTTGTCGACAATTGCCCTGGCAACTGGCTCGGCGTCTCCTTCATGCATTGCCCTGGCAACTAGCTCGGCATCTCCTTCATGTATTGCCCTGGCAACTAGCTCTAGCCTTGCTTTGGCAAGTGATCCTGCACATACACACAAAACACACCAAAGCAGCATATTTTCCCACAAAAACTACCAAGTTATGTAATCAAGCTCAACGATGGAAGGAAACGTGGATTAATGCATGAATGGCTAATTATGCAACTAATATGAGCTTAAGTCTAACAATAATATGAGAAAAAAGGGTAAGCAAAATAGTACTTTTGAACACTTATCACAAACCAGGAGTATCTACGACTATACCTAGTCGAGAAGATAATATTGATGCTCGAGTATACAATATCAAGACTACTCATGATCAAGATGATTCAGAGATAGTAGTAGGTATGATCGAACACTTTTTGGTAGATCTATTTTTGCATTGATTGATCCAGGCTCTACCCATTCGTATATTAGCTCTAAAGTAGTATTTAAAAGAAATATTCCGGTAGAACCAATTTCGAGTGATGTAGTTGCTATTAATCCCCTAGGACAAAGCGCCAAAGTATTTCGAATATATAAAAAGTGTTTCTATAAAGATCCAAGGAAAGGAATTTCTAGCCAATCTTATGGAATTGGCTTTCCAAGAGTTTGAAGTCATTCTTGGAATGGATTGGATATCGGCATATGACGCTATGGTTGAATGTCGATTAAAAAAGGTAGTCTTAAAAGGACCAGATGGTTCGAAAATAATATTTGAGGGAGAAAGGCAAAATTATTTGAACAATGAGACTACAGCTGTAACTGCTGAAAAGTTATTAGCACATGAGTATGAAGCATATTTAGCTCGTGTGATAAATACTCCGGAAACAAAATTAGATCTGGAAAAAAATACCTACGGTGTGGGAATTTCTAGATGTTTTTTCCGGATGAATTATTAGGACTACCTCCAGATCGAGAGGTGGAATTTGGTATTGATGTGCTTCCTGGAACAGCACCAATATCAATGGCACCTTATTGGATGGCTCCTACAGAACTTAGAGAGCTTAAGTCTCAATTACAAGAATTATTGGAAAAAGGTTTTATACGACCAAGTATATCACCTTGGGGAGCTGCAGTCCTATTTGTGAAAAAGAAAGATGGATCAATGAGGTTATGTGTGGATTATCGTCAACTTAATAAAGCAATGGTGAAGAATAAATATCCTTTACCAAGGATTGATGACCTCTTTGATCAACTTAAGGGAGCAACAGTGTTCTCTAAAATTGATCTTCAATCGGGGTATCATCAATTGAAGATCAAAGAAGCAGATATACCAAAGATAGCTTTTAGAACTAGATATGGGCATTATGAGTTTGTAGTAGTGCCTTTTGGACTTACAAATGCACCGACAGCTTTTATGGATCTGATGAATCGGATATTTCATCCATATTTGGATCAATTTGTAGTGGTATTCATAGATGATATATTGGTTTATTCAAAAACCAAAGAGGATCATGATACTTATCTGCGAGTTGTTCTTCAGATCCTCTGATAAAAGAAATAATATGCAAAGCTGTCAAATTTTGAATTCTGGTTGTCTGAAGTAGCTTTCCTTGGACACATAGTCTCTGCGGAAGGAATTTGAGTTGATCCTAAGAAGGTTCAAGCAATACTCGAATGGAAAGTTCCTCAAAATGTCTCCAAAGTGAGAAGTTTCTTGGGATTAGCTGGTTATTATCAGCGGTTCGTGAAAGATTTTTCAATGATTGATGCTCCAATAACTAAGCTATTAAGAAAAGATGTGCCATTTGTTTGGAAGGATAAATGTCAGGAAAGCTTCGACAAATTGAAAAAGATATTAACAGAAGCTCATGTCTTGGTACAACCAGAATCTGAAAAAGATTTCACAATCTATAGTGATGCATCCCATAATGGTTTGGGGTGTGTATTAATGCAAGAAGGAAAGGTTGTAGCGTATGCTTCTCGACAACTCAAAATTCATGAAAGGAATTATCCAACTCATGATTTAGAGCTGGGTGCAGTGGTGTTCGCTTTGAAGATTTGGCGTCATTACTTATATGGTGAAAAGTGCTACATATTCACGGATCATAAAAGTTTGAAATATTTGTTGTCTCAAAAGGAGCATAACTTGAGGCAAAGAAGATTGATAGAACTAATCAAGGACTATGATGTAATCATTGATTACCATCCGCGGAAGGCTAATGTGGTAGCAGATGCACTTAGCTGGAAAGCATTTTCTACCTTGAGATCATTGAATGCTCAGTTAAGGTTACAGGAAAATGGTACAATAATGGTTGAGCTTCAAATCAAGCCTACTTTAATAGAAAGGATTAGAGAGCTACAAGAAAAGGATAAAGAATGCTTGGAAAAGAAGAAGCAAGTGGAGTGTGGTGAATCTAAAGACTTTGAAATAAAATCAAATGGATGCCTATATTACAAGGGACGCGTATACATTCTTGAAAATGAGGATCTAAAGAGGGAAATACTTTCAGAAGCACATTTCAGTCCTTTAAATATGCATCCAGGAGACAAAAAAATGTATCAAGATGTAAAGAGTCGATTTTGGTGGCCTGGCATGAAACGAGCTATCACTGAGTTTGTTGCTAGGTGCTTAACATGTCAACAAGTAAAGGCAGAACATCAAGTTCCATCGGGATTACTCCAACCAATCTGAATCCCACAATGGAAGTGGGAAAATGTCACTATGGATTTTGTAATAGGTTTACCAATGACGCCAAGTAGGAAAGATTCGATTTGGGTGATTGTGGACCGATTGACTAAGACGACACATTTCATACCAGTTCGAACAGACTACTCCTTTAACAAGTTGGCAGAACTATATATTAAGAAAATTGTTAGACTGCATGGAGTTCTTATGTCTATTATTTTTGATAGAGATCCAAGGTTCACTTCAAGGTTTTGGTGTGCACTACATGAAGCATTAGGAACTCGGCTACACTTTAGTACTACTTTCCATCCCCAAACAGATGAACAATCAGAAAGAACTATTATGATACTCGAAGATATGTTCAGAGCATGCATGGTTAATTTTGCAGGTTCTTGGGAAAAATATATTCTATTAGCTGAGTTTGCCTACAATAACAGTTATCAATCAAGTATAGGGATGGCACCTTATGAGGCATTAAATGGAAGAAAATGTCGAACACCATTGAATTGGTTCGAATTGGAGGATCGAAAAATCTTGTTCAAGAAATGGAGAATAAGGTAAAAATAATTCAATATAATATCAAGGCTACTTCTGATAGACAAAAGTCATATTCAGATCTTAAAAGAAAGGATATTGAGTTTGAAGTTGAAGATAAAGTATTCTTAAAGGTTTTACCCTAGAAAAAAGATATTACGCTTTGGACGAAAAGGAAAGCTTAGTCCAATATTCATTGGTCCTTATGAAATTTTAAAAAGGGTTGGTCCAGTGGCGTATCAACTAGCTTTACCACCGGAATTAAGTAAGGTTCATGAAGTATTTCATGTGTCCATGCTTCGAAGATATCGATCAGATCCTTCACATGTTATTATGCCAAAGGAGATCGAGATTCAATCAGATTTGACCTATGATGAAAAACCTGTAAAAATCATCACTCGAGGGGAAAAGCAATTAAGGAACAAGAAGATTCCTCTAGTTAAAGTGCTATGGAGAAATCACAAAGTAGAATAAGCTACTTGGGAAACGGAGGAAATAATGAAAAAGCAGTATTTGTACCTTTTTGAACCAAGTAAGGAAAATTCAAGGAATTTTCTTAAGGGGGAGAATTGTAATATCCCAAATTTTTTGCTAGTTACCAAAATGAAAAATTTGAAAGTTTGGTGGTCAAAATATAAACTTTGGAAAAGTTTAGGGACTAAATTGTAATTTCTAAAAGTTATGTATTTTAGTCCCGTAAATGAATAGTTTACCCCCAAGAATGATATTTTCTTGTTACCTGAGAGTTTGTATTTTTTGTTATAAAGCGATAAAGTTTAGAAAAATATTCGGATAATCAGATCGAATCGGATATTTAAGATATTTTAAAGGATAATAAAGCAAGGTTAAAAATGTCATTTCCATGTTTTAAAATGGTAGGATTTAACATGGACCATTGGATTAAAGTAGGTTTTCCATGTTAATTATGAGCCATTGGATGAAAAAGGGCAAGAAGTAATTTTGGAAAATTCCAAGGGCAAAATTGGTAATCGCTAACTACTTGGTTTATTTTTAACCCTTGGATAAGTAGGCGGACATGTGGCAAAATATGAAGCATTGGATTACAAGGGCAAAATGGTCATTTTTCTATAAAAGAGGTTTTTTATTTGGAATTTTAAATTAGATGACAAATGGCTAAATTGGAAACAAATGAAAATTCAAGATTTCTCTTCACTCATCTCCCCTTGCTCGAAACCTCCAAGGTAAGAACGAAAATTTTTTCTTTCAAATTTTCAAGCTATTTTAGTTAGATTTTGGATGAAAGCATGAAATATGAAGTTGATCTCCAGGAAATTCTCTATCTTTTGGTATCATTTATTCATGCTTTCCTTGTTTGAAACCTTAGTTTTGTGATTTTGATGGATAAATGGGATGTTTAAATATGATGATTTAAGATTAGATTTTGATGAAGTTATGGTTGTAGAATCATATCCAAGCTTATATTATGATTGAAACTACTTGAAAGTAGCTAAATCCTAATTTGTTTAAAATTAGGGTTTTGATGTGAAGTTGAATTTGGATTGATTTTGATATGGGAATGATTATAGAAGCTTGGAAATGAGGTTTAGAAGTTGAATTCATGCTTGAATCAAGTTGGAAATTTTGGGTAAAAAGACTCTTCATATTCGGCCTATAGGGATAAATTATGAGAAATTTTCCTAAGGCTATAAATAATGTGAGAATAATTTTACAAGGCTTAGAATGTTGTTTGGATCAATTTGGAAGTTTACAAAGTGTTGAGGACCAAATGGCATATTAAGGAAAGTTTGAGAATGATATTGAAAGTGATTAGAAATTAATGTGTTAAGCTTGAATGTATTCTTAGAATACTGGAATATGTTGTTTAATGGTTAAATTTGAAGTTCAATGGCAAGTGACCATTTTGAATAATTTGGAAAAATTGAGGTGAATTCTAAAAGAATTCATTTTATGGTTATATTATGAGATTTGAGATTTTCTTGTGAATTTGTAATGGTTATGAATAATAAAGGATTTTTAGGAATTTTATTCCTAATATATGTGCCTATGTTAGAATGATACTAACATACGCTTTGAAATGTATGTGTTTGGAAACGATGATTTTATAGATCGTGACTGCGATTAAGATCGTTTTACAAGCAAGGTTAAGGACAAGGACAAAGTTCAAGAGTAAAGTTAAAGCAATAGGAAGGTTTACTAGTGAGGCATCAGGTGAGTGCAATGCATACAAAACATGATACATGGATGTTTTATACATTAATGGAAAGACTTGCGATAAGTCTACCTGGTTTATATATTGGCATGATATTTATGTCATTGATCATATGATTGACATATTTTAAATATGTCAAAAGTTGAATAGTAATGCATGGTCACTAGTTATATATGATGTTATATTATGAATGTTATTTCAGGTATGACAGGGTATAGTTGGCATGCCATAGAGTCCAGCAGCACGCTGCATATTCGGTTATCCGTTTTAGCACTATATTGTAAATAAAACACACTTAGTGTAAATGGTTAGCACTGCCTTATAAATGTGCGGATGGTGGGCATGACCTTATGTGTATTAGCACTTCGGTGCATATTTGACTTGAGTACCCAGGGTCCTCATAGGTTTATATTTGGGCTATGATATTGGTAAATAATTGATAAACGGTGAAAGAGTTGTAAACTCTTAAAAATTATGGCGAGATTATTGCTAAAAAGTTAAATCCGGTTTATATTATGTTGATATATATATATATATATAATTAACATAATAGTAAGACATATCTAGTGATTCAAAATGCATGAATACGGTTATATGTTATTAGTTATAGTTATGTTATATTGCACTAGATATTATTATTGCCTCACTAAGTATATACTTAGCTTGTGATGGTTTTCACGCGTAGGTAAAAGGCTAAAATCGGAGTAAGAAGCGGGCATCCTATCTACCCGGAATATAAACACAGTATCAGTAATAACATCTTTTGATGTGTTTTGATGTTTCTAGATGGCATGTATATGTTAAATTTAGTCGGTTATATACTAGTTTATATATATGGGTTGTAATAACTTATAAACTAGTTTATGTTTATAATGAATGATGAGTAGTTATATTAAATTTTAAAATTGGGTAATAACTAGATAAGGGTAAATAGAGCAATCAGATAGATTTTTATTTTAGGCATTTATATTCCTTATATATTATAGAAAAGAATTATTAAATTACTGCCTGAAATCATATTTAACATGATGGGATAAAAATAAAAAATGTGATTCTATGCGAATAAAAATAATATTAATTATGTTCTATATGTGATACTCTAATTAGTATTTAATATAATATACTGGTTAGGGTATTACATGTCAAAGCTAAAGAATGTTTTTTCGTTCATCTTCTGTCACACAACGACGAATGATTTGGTCGGAACATTATTGGAATAAGAATAGCTTATCCCAATAGTATTTTCGAATATCTCTCAAAAATTGCTTTCTGGCATTACTTGATAAGTCTCGTGGCATAATATTGCTAACTAGGTAGTTGACTATGTCAGCATACCATAGAATGGTAGTGCTCACAAGCAACTACTCATTACGAAAGTCATCTCTAATCATTGCGGTGTTGCCATTCTCATAGTGGTATCCTAAACGAGACAAGTGATCAGCCACCATGTTCTCACTCCCCTTTTTATCTCGAATCTCGAGATAAAATTCTTGTAACAAAAGTTTCCATCGAATTAGTCTGGGCTTGGCATCCTTCTTGGCCAGGAGGTTTTTGATTGCCGAGTGGTTTGTGTACACCATAACTCTACTACCTACAAGGTAAAATCTGAATTTGTCGAATACAAAGACAACTGCAAGGAACTCCTTCTCAGTTGTTGTGTAGTTAAGATGGGCTTCATTCAATGTACGGCTAGCATAATAGATGGTATGGAAAATTTTGCCATATCTTTGTCCTAACACAGCTCCAACGACGTAGTCGTTGGCATCGTACATAAGCTCGAATGGCTCATTCCAATCTTGTGCCAGGACTATGGGTGCATTAATTAACATGTCTTTCAATTCCTGAAAAGCTTTCAAACAAGAATAATCAAACGCAAAAGTGGTATTATGTTCCAAAACTAATCATAAAGGTTTGGAAATTTTGGAGAAATCATTAATTAAATGACGATAAAAGCCTGCATATCCCAAAAAAACTTATAATACCTTTGATACCTGTGGGTGGTGGTAATTGTTTAATTACCTCTATCTTTAGTTTTTCTACTTCCAGTCCCTTATTGGTCACTTTGTGCCCAATAACTATGCCATTCTTTACCATTAAGTGGCATTTTCCCAGTTCAGGACCAGGTTAGTTTCAATGCATCTTCATAGAACAAGCTCCAAACTCTGAAGGCATTCCTCAAAACTTTTGCCAAAGACGGAGAAGTCATCCATGGAAACTTCTAAGTTATTTTTGATCATATCCGAGAAGATCGACATCATGCGACGCTAAAACGTTGTTGAGGCATTACATAATCCAAAGGGCATACTTCTGAAGGTGATTATCCCATAAGGACATGTGAACGTAGTTTTCTCCTGATCTTTTAGAGCAATGGCTATTTGATTATAGCCCGAGTAGCCATTCATGAAGTAATAAAATTCTTTCCCTACCAGTCTGTCCAACATCTGATCGATGAAGGGAAAAGGAAAGTGATCTTTTCGGGTTGCATTATTTAGCTTCATTTAGTCCATACACACCCTCCAGCCCATCACGGTTCTCGAGGGGATCGGTTCATTCTTATTATTCTGTACCACGATCATTCCATCCTTTTTTGGCACACACTGCACTGGGCTGACCCACGAGCTATCAGAAATAGGATAAATTATCCCAACATCCAACCATTTTATGACTTCTTTCTTGACTACCTCCTTCATGCTGAGATTCAATCTCCTCTTGGCCTCGATTGTTTTGCCATAGTAATCCTTAAAAATAATTTTATGCATGCAAACTATTTGGCTTATCCCTCGGATATCAGGTAGAGTCTATCCTAGGCTTGCTTGTAATTGTTCAATGTCTCCAACAATCTTTCCTCTTAGTCATCAGTCAAATCAGCAATAATGATTACTGGAAAAGTAGAGTTGTCTTCCAAGTAAACATATTTGAGGTGGTTTGGCAAAGGTTTCAGCTCCAGTTCTGGTGGCTCCTCAACAGATGGTTTGGGTGCCTTGATTTCTCTGCCAGCCAACTCATGTGGCTCAGGTCTCCCGTAATAACTCATGACTTCATTCAGCATGGTTGGCTCTCCGGATTCTTCACTCGTCATATCTTCATCATCCTACTCTATGACATTTGTGCCCTGACAAAACTGTGTTATGTCCATATTGAAAATAGACTCCATCAGCTCAACCACTTGGCATTCCTCAGGTTCATCTACACGCTTAAGAGCTTGAAATGCGTTAAATGTAACTTGTTGGCCATTCATACGCATGGTACACTCACCTTTCTGAACATCAATTAAGGTCCTACTTGTGGCAAGAAATAGTATTCCCAATATTACTGGGACATCAACATTAGCCTCATACTCTAAAGTAATGAAATTAGCTAGGAATATAAAATTATCTACCTTTACCAACACATCCTCAATCTTACTCTTGGGATGTGCATATGATCGATCTGCCAACTAAAGTGTTATTGTGGTAGGCTTTGCTTCAATACCATGTTTCATGAAAACTGACATTGGCATCAAATTGATGCTGGCTCCTAGGTTACACAGTGATTTACCCATAAATTTATTGCCAATCGTGCAGGGAATAATGAAACTTCCCAGATTTTTTAGTTTTAGTGGCAATCTATTGGTTATCATTGCATTGTATTAAAAACGACAGTCTCCAAATCACCCAGCTTCTTCTTTTTAGATAAGTCCTTCATGAATTTAACGTGGTTGGGTATTTTTTAGAGAGCTTCTACTAATGGTATATTGACCTGTAGCTGTTTAAGAACTTTCAAGAAGTGCTTAAACTACTGATCTTGCTTGTATCTTTGGAGCCTCTGTAGAAAAGGTGGTGGTGGGTAGGCAAATGCTGGCTTAGCTGGTTTTGCCGAAGTGGTGTTGGCATCAGATTGAGGTCTGCCATTATCAATGCTCGCCTCATTTTTCTCTGCCTCTTTGGGTTCATCTGCTGGTACCAACTTCTCGTTCTGGCAAATACTTGGCATTATCAATTGGTCATCGCGTATGGATATGTATTTGCTGATGACGAAATGATCGAAACAAGAGACAAAAAGTTGGAGGCACCAAGCTGACGATCATACATTGGTGAAAGCAACAAAATTCACCCTCCGAGAGAGCAACGGGAACATGCCCGAACGGTAGAAGGGAACAAAGCCTTCGAGAAACCAAAAATAGGTAAAACAAAACTAGAGAAAGAGAAACACAAGAAAATATAATAAAAAAAGAACATGAACAGACAATAGGAGCACAATCGAGAACACAAAGGAGCTTCCAAAACCAATAGGGATCGAAAAGCATAAAGAAGCCAACATCATCTCTTTGTTTGTATGATTGTTTAAGGGCACTGAGGATGACACGTTTGGAGAAATATAGCGAGAACATCAACTGATCATTGCCTATGGATATGTATTCGCCGATGATGAAATGATCAAAATAAGGGATAAGAAGCTGAAGACACCAAGCCGATGGTTATACATCGATCGAAACAACAGAATCCATCCTCTAATAGAGCAATGGGAACATGCACGAATGGTAGGAGGGAACAAAGCCTTCGAGAAACCAAAAATGGGTAAAAGAAAACTAGAGAATGAGAAAATGAGACTCTCTTTTACACTCCCATCCACAACTCCACCTCACCAAAGAGGCCAGAACAAGACTGTTGCCGCCAGAAAGAGTCTTCCCACGAAAAACCAAACAGAAAACACCGAAGCATCGATCAAAGCAAAAAAGAAAGAGTCGAACCAAAGAAAAGAGTGCAAAGGAGAAGAAGGAAATAAAAAGGAAAAAATGAAGGAAAGTCATCCCTAGAAGAAAGACAACCTAAGGGGTTTTTTAGGTGATGAAAGAGCGATTAGGGTTTTGGGGATTCTTTTACGACAATCTAAAATCGGGTTTCCACTAATAAGTATTTAAAGTATCTAAAATTATTATCTTTTTTATCTAGGTACCTAAAGTAATTTTTGATTAAATAGGTACCTAAAGTATATCATCTTTTCCATATAATTTCTTAAAAGTTAACACGTAACATTGATTTAAAAATATTACCTTTGATCAAAAAAATATTTTAGTTACCTAAATAAAAAAAGATGACATACTTTAGGTATTTAGATAAAAAATAATATACTATATGTACTTATTTTGATTAGAAAATATTTATAACCATCTAGATGAAAAATTAATATATTTATTTATGATTTAAGTCAAAATTTAACCTCATTTAAGGTTTGCATTGTAGAAATCCATTTCCATGCTTTATGAGGTATTTTGGACATTTTTATCCAAATATTTCGTTTTTAATATATTTATGGATCTAACACCTAAAAACATGAATTCTCAATCTAGCACCCGTTGCAGAAACTCGTATGGCTTATATGATAAGTTCCATTTAAAAAATAAATACTCACGGAACTCGTCATACCAGCCATGCGAGTTCCATGGGTGTTTATTTTTTTAATAGATTTCTATTATCAACTCCTATTATAAAAATAAAAACCCATTAAACTTGTATGGTTGTTTTGAAGAGTTTCATGAATTTTTATTTTTTAAATTGGACTTTGTCATAGTAGCTAGACAAGTTCCTACTATAGTTGCTAGACCCAAAATTAATGTTGTTTTAGATGTAAGATTCGTAAATAATATATTAAAAACAGAACATTTTGATAAAATGATCGGTATTTTGTTAGTAGCGAAATGGAAAGAAAAAGAAGGGTGAGGAAAGCACCCCAGACTCATCATTATAAACATGGGTTAGTCTAACGTGCGGCATGTCTAGGGTGCGGCTAAAAGACGGTAAATTTTAAAATTTATCCTCAAATTTAAAATGTTAGACTTTTTGATAACATTTTCGGTTGGTTTTTTGAGCTTTTATGCAAGTATCGATGTAAATTTCAATACCTTGTCCCAAACTGAAAAATTATCAAAAAACTAAGTATCGATACTTTGTAGAAAAACTCAAAAAAAACCCGAAAATGTTATCAAGAAGTCTAACATCTTCAGTTCGATGACAAATTTTAAAACTTGTCGTCTTTTAACCGCACCCTAGACATGTCGCACCCCAGACCTACCCTATAAACATAGCCATTGTCCTTTCAATTCATAGAAAGAAGGGTAAAGTACACAAATGGTCACTAAACTATCTCTAAAAATATAAAATGGTCATCAAACTTTCAAATGTTACATAATGGGCATTAAACTTTAGATTTTGTTACAAAATGGTCACTGGGCCGTTGTCATTAATTGGGTGACATGACAGTTAAAGAAATTTGAATAATATAACACTTAATCCTCCATACTGACACATTTAATATTTATTTCTAATTTAACCCTCATTATTGATGTCTAAATTGATTGAATGTATAAATATTGAGGATTAAATATATTACTATATAAATTTTTGTAACAATCATATTTTTTAATTAGTGATAGTTAACTGTCTAGTGATCATTATGTAATAAAAACTGCATTTTAAATTTTGTAATGAGTTAAATGAAAGTGTTGAACAGGAGCAGTACCCTTCGTTTCCTGAATTGTCCGCTGAAGGTTGATGTAAATACAAGTACC